>JAQBSW010004794.1:0-64755 GCA_029291075.1 Eudiplozoon nipponicum
GTTACTCCAGTAAATCCATAGGCTCTAGCCATGACCGAAATCAGTTATCACATTTCGCGCGAAGCATGGCATCATTGAATTCAATGTATAACAGTTAAATATTGATTGTTGCAGAGAACTAATGTATATGCAAGTATGTATTAGGTGTTGCGAGCCTAGTTTCAAATTAGGTCAGTTGTGACCAGAAGGATAAACCAAAGGCAGCATGAACAGAAATTATAATCACATGCACATTCGTTTTGTGCTTACTGGCGACTCTTCAGTAGGAACCACTATATATTTGGGTGAACAATGTGGGATAATAGGACGGTATAATCTCCTAGACGAATGTGTAAATCTGCAATAGTGAAGCTAACATCATATAAAGACTTCGACAATTGATATCCATCATGTTGGTTACGTGTACCTACACGAAAACCGTAGTCTTAATTCCATATACCTTTTCGATACAATAATGATGGTATTGGTTACTAACAGAATAGCCGTTGTGTTAGTATCCTTACAGACTCGGTACATATATCATACATAGTGTGAGTAAGCGTTGAAGTCACATTGTCGAAGACATTATATGATGTCAGCTTCACTATTGCAGCTATACACTTTCGTCTGGGAGATTGTAGCGTCCTTTTATCCCACATTCCTCTCTCACATATATAGTGGTTAAAGGACATAATACCGGCACTTACTGATGAGTCGCCAGTAAGCACGAAACAAACGTGCATGAGTTTATACCTTCTGTTCATGTTGCCTTTGTATTATCCTTCTGGCCACAATTGAATTAATTTGTTAATAGATTGCAACACCTAATACATACTTGCATATATATTAGTTCTCCGCAGCAAACAGTGTATAACTGTTATATATTGAATTGAATTATGTCATGTTTACCGCGAAATGTGATAAGTGATATCGATCAAGGCCAGGGTGTATGGATTTACTCGTGTAACGGGTGTTTAGAAATTGTTGTATTTCTCAATTTCGATGAACTATATCTTAAATTGATATCCATCATGTTGGTACCATGTACAGACTGTGAAACCATAGTGTTAGTACCATGTACCTTTTCAGTACAAAAATGTTGGTATCTGTTTCTTACACAATATCGATTGTGTTAGAATCCTTTTCAGACTCGGTATATATATTTTATAGTGTGAGTTAGCGTTGAAATCGCATTGTCGAAGAATTTTAAACAATAGCCACAGTATTAGAATCCTTTTCAGACTCGGTATATATGTTATATAGTGGCAGTTAGCGTTGACGTCACATTGTCGAAGTCTGTATATGATGTTAGCTTCACTTTTGCAGGTTTACCCATTCGTCTAGGAGATTTTACCGTCCTATTATCCCACATTTTCACCCATATATATTGTGATTAAAGCGTGTAATACCGGTTCGTACTGATATGTCACCAGTAAGCATGAAGCAAGCGTGCATGAGATTATACTTTCTGTTCATGCTGCCTTTGGATTATCCTTCTGGTCCCAACTGAATTAATTTGTTAATAGGTTCGCAACACCTAATACATACTTGCGTGTATATTAGTTCTCCGCAGCAAACAGTGTATAAGTGTTATATATTGAATTGAATGATTTCATGCTTACCGCGAAATGTGATAATTGATATCGATCAAGGCCAGAGTGTATGGATTTACTGAAGTAACAAGTGTTTAAAATTTTTTGTAAATCTCAATTTCTGTGAATTATAGCATAAATGGATATCCATTATGTTGGTACAATGTACCGACTCGGAATACATAGTGTTAGTACCATCTGCCTTTTCGGTACCATAATGTTGGTGTCGGTTACTAACACAATAGCCATAGCGTTAGTATCCTTTACAGTCTCGGTATATATATTATAAAATGTGAGTTAGCGATGAATTCGCATTGTCTATGACTTTATATGGTTTTAGCTTCACAATTTTCGGTTTACACATTCGTCTAGGAGATTGTACCGTCTTATTATCCCACATTCTTCACCCAAATATATAGTGGTTAAAGGGCGTAATACCGGCTCCTACTGATGAGTTGCCAGTAAGCACGAATCAAATGTGCATGAGATTATACTTTCTGTTTAATCTGCCTTTGGTTTATCCTTCTGGTCACAACTTAACTAATTTGTTACTAGGTTCGCAATACCTATTACATACTTGCATATATATTGTACTCTGCAACAAAAAGTATTTAACTTTTATATATTGAATTGAATGATATCATGCTTATCGCAAAATGTGATAAATGATATCGATCAAGGCCAGAATGTATGGATTTACTGGAGTGACGGGAGTTTAGAAATTTTCGTAATTCTCAATTTTGGTGAACTATAGCATTAATTGATATCCATCAAAATGGTTCCATGTACCGACTCGGTAACCATAGTTTTAATACCATGAACCTTTTTGGTACAATAATGTTGGTATCGGTTACTAACACAATATTCATAGTGTTAGTGTCCTTTACAGTCTCGGAATATATACTGTATAGTGTAATTTAGCGTTGAAATCGCATTTTTGAATGCTTTATATGATGTTAGCTTCATTATTGCAAGTTTACACATTCGTCTAGGAGATTGTACCGTCCTATTATCCCACATTCTTCACCCAAATATATAGTGGTTAAAGGGCGTAATACCGGCTCCCCTGATGAGTCGCCAGTAAGCACGAAACGAATGTGCATGAGAGTGTACTTTCCGTTCATGCTGCCTTTGTTTTATCCTTCTGGTCACACCTGAACTAATTTGTTACTAGGTTCGCAACACCTAATACATACTTAAATATTTTGCGGGACTATTGATAGCACTTTAGGTCGATAACATCTTGATTCCTTTACATTTGCAAGCGTACAGCGTGATCGTTTCAGTGATTGATGGGTTCTCACTGGACCACTCTATCGTAAGCTTTATAAACTATTTCTATCTGCTGCAAATGCTGCAGTAATAATTTTTTTCGATTATTCATCTAAGTTTTAGGGCAAATTTTCTCTACCCATCGCCATTACATTAATACAATACTCAATGAAAATATATTTTTGGCAAATATGGTATACTCATTCATTTATTTTACTCACTTAATATGTTTATATATTCATAATTTAAGTTATGTGTTTAAGTATATATGTACGTATATTTCTATTTAAAATATCTAGGTGTATACAAATCTGCTTCAATACTAACAATCCCACCCTCAAACTCACATTTTTAAGGTCTATGTCCTACCCCTCATATCATTCGCTAGCGAATTTTATTGCCCTCTCACTCTAGCCTCCTCTTACGTCATCGAACAGATTTCTGCCAGATTTTTAAAGCGAGTCTTCCATCACAGCGAGGATCATTGCGAACGCCTATTCCTGGCTAACCTTCTTCCGCTATGTTTCACTCGTCACTTACGAGTCATTTTTTTCGTTCATAAGATCACAAATAGCCTATCACTATCAAACTTAACTTACACAAGTCACCACTATGCTACACGCCATAGCAACTCTTAAATCCAATCTATCTCTTTTCCAAAGCCAAAAGTGTATTCAACGCTCTCTCCGCGGAAATAAAGATTCTACCCCATCGCAAATTTAGAAAGGCGTCTCACAATCACTTCTTTAACAAATTCCTAGGTGAGACATTTGATTGGAAGCGAAACTGGTTCCTCCTTAACCCATAACTCTTCTTTCTATCCCTAGGCTATTATCCAATTTCGGAGCGTGAAGTCTCTCCTGGCTAGCCCTCCCCTTCAACCATTCGCCTCTGACTCTCCAACTTACCGATACCATTTCTATTCTCGTTTTCAGTCTACCGCATTCAATTATTGATTTCTAGGCCAAAATCTCCTGTACTAAATCTCTTTCTTTTGTTTCAGCAAACAATCGGAAACTCAAAAAGCCTACTAGACCATCTAGCATTCATCGGACGCTGGTTCCTCCGCGCTGTCCATCAGCCGCAACCTCGCTCAACTAAAGTCAATGATCACTGCACGCGACACTGGCGTACAGATCCTTCAATCTAGTCGATCCTTCCTAGTCCAATAAATTCTCCTTTCCATCAGAACGATCTATTACGAAGTTGATGAAAGGACTTCTCTTGCTCAACTCTCTCCTCTCCTATGGTCATATACTTTGCTAATCCCAATTAAATTCAACTTTAAATATCCTACTTTTGATTTGTAACTTATCATTTCAATTGTTAGACCTGTTGGCCTTTGTTGCCAAATAAATGTATTATAAATATTATTATTATTATTATTATTATTATTATTATTATTATTATTATTATTATTATTATTATTATTATTATTATTATTATTATTATTATTATTATTATTATTATTATTATTATTATTATTATTATTATTATTATTATTATTATTATTATTATTATTATTATTATTATTATTTTATATTATGTACTCAAGTGTAATCGTATGCACCTGAAATTTATGGAACCCATTTTCCGGCTTATGTGTGTTATATATTATATTATATTATATATTTATATTATATTATATTATATTATATATATTATATTATATTATATTATATTATATTATATTATATTATATTATATTATATTATATTATATTATATTATATTATATTATATTATATTATATTATATTATATTATATTATATTATATTATATTATATTATATTATATTATATTATATTATATTATATTATATTATATTATATTATATTATATTATATTATATTATATTATATTATATTATATTATATTATATTATATTATATTATATTATATTATATTATATTATATTATATTATATTATATTATATTATATTATATTATATTATATTATATTATATTATATTATATTATATTATATTATATTATATTATATTATATTATATTATATGATTTTTACGCAGATATAGATAAATGGATACTGTTATATTGTAGGGGTTTTTTGTGGGGTTGGTATCTAGTTCGTGATTCTATACCCGTCCTACATATCAATGGTACTATTATTACTACCCGTGCACCTAATCAGTCTCTGATCCTTTTCGGATGGTTGATATGAGAAAACCGAAACTTGGTTTCATACATATATTAGATATAATGTTGCAGATAGAAATATAATTCACAGTTAGTCCACACTGACCATATGTAGGTCGACAATAAAACAGAATTTAATGCAAGAATAGGTCTTAAACACCATTCACAGTTAAACTAAATTATCCGTCTTCTAGACGACAAAAGTTAAAATGACTTATGTTTACAAAGAGAAATGTTTTATGCACAATCAGTTATTTGCATATAAATGTCTGAATTGAACTGTATTTATACCATCGATTTAAAAAAAACATGATAATATGGAAAAGTCATCGTTAAAAGTTTTCACTAAAAATGAAGAGGTAAGCCCCATCAAGACTTCAATGACAAAAACTCGATTGAAAGTACATGATAACATTAATGAAATCAAGGTTAAAAGTTATCACTAAAAAGGAATATGTAAATCGTTTAAAGACTTCAATGATAAAAACTCGACTGAAAATACATGATGACATGGATGGAATCAATGTTAAAAGTTATCACTAAAAAAGGATATGTAAACCGTATAAAGACTTCAATGACAAAAAACTCACAAATATTTAGTTCACTGCTTGCTGTTTTAAACTCATGTCATTATACTAATCCATTATTCTCTAAAGTTCGTATGGTGTTATTATAATGTGAATAGTAATTCCAATGCGTAACTTCTACAACTAATCGAAATAAGTTCACTTTGACACAATAGTCCACCGCGTGATCCTCGCGGATCGCGCGCGGTTCTGTTTTTTTTATAAAATTCACTTTTAATTACAAATAAAATTGCAGTTCAAGAAATATCGATTAAAACTGCTTGAAACTAACAGAGATTGTTCCTAAAATCACAGTTAAGAGAAATATTGTATAAGAACAGATTTAGATTATTTGACCTTAAAGAGCACTGTATCGAACATCGTTGGTTTGTAACACGGAGCCGCGTGTTACAATATATTTATGTAAGATATCGGTTTAAATAAATATTCATTTGACTGAAATACCAGATTCATAGTGAATCTTGTGCATTAGAGGACCTCACATTGTTGCTTATATCTATATTTAGATATGCGTATTATATATGGTGTGGTCACGTTTATGCATGGATGGATATGTGTATATTTTATTAAGATGTGGGAGGAACTTAAATGGTTACTTATGTTTATTTGGATATGGATTACATATATAATATATAGACGTATATACGAATGGATATTTATATAGTTATATGAGATGTGAATATAAATTAATAAATAAAAAATAACTAATAATTATTGATATATTGTGTACGCATTGAGAATTGTATTCACTTGTATTTTAAGAACCCCACTTTGTTACTTAGATATATAGACACATGAATGACAATTTATACATTTATATAAAATATGTGCAAAAATAATTATATATTTATCAGATATACCATTCGTTTTTAGAATACGATCCTTAATAAAATCAAAAGTACTTATCCATGTGAAAAGAGACAAAGCAATTATATTAGACACAGGAATCGTTTCCTTCTCATATTCTCCCAACTATCTACAAATGAGCATATCTTGATATATATTTTTTTGAACGCCCGAACAAAATAGATAAATGTGAACGTGGAGAATGTGAAAATAAGGCGACGAACAATAAATTGTATGCATCATCTGCAGTACAAGCTCAATGTCTAAACATACTTGTTATGCGTGCATACATCTGGTTGCAGTTTATTTATCCATAAAGCTTTGTATGTGACTAGATAACTTCTATTATTGCATTTAGTAATTTGGCTTAAATGCTATGTCTATAGAACATACTTTGGAGATTCCAAGATATGTTTTGCAATTGCAAAAGTGTATTCATAATTTGAGTTATAACAGGCGTTAATGTAGTCGACGATTTTCTGGTCGATCGGCTTACGTAACTTGATCGACAAATTGAAAATGTATATAAGTAAATAATATTTGAAGTCGACATTAACGACTGTTTCACTTTGACTTCTGGTAAATGTGTTACCATAAATAACATTCGCAGTTTAGCTGTATTAAATTGGTATGTTAATGCTACGTCAACTTTCTTTTGTGCTGTGCGAGAAACTGCATTCCCCTTAAATGATATGTTAAGGTAAACTACTTTAGTTTTCAGCCCAAGCACGTCTGTTTCTTTTTGACTTTCCTTTTTAAATTTTAACTCAATTAATTGTCTAGGATATAGTTTATACGTTAAATCATTTTGAAATGCGAGCCTTAATAAATGGCCAATTTTAAGTTTCATACATTCGCTTAATGGTTAGTTAGTATACGGGAACTGTTTCGGAAATTACTAAGAAACTTTTCTGTTACCGATTCTTTTGCGTATGTTGATAGAATGCAAGATATAAAAGTTAAAAAGAGGATTATGGTGTGTTTTGAAGCTACATCTTTTTTACAAATGTTCCAATTGTCGAAACGATTCACATTATAGTCCAAGCGGTAGAACAAGACATATTACTGTCTCCAGTGCCATCCCACAAACAATTTAGTTTAAACTGTCTTTAAACAAATCCCTACACACATGCGAACACACAGGCATGGCATACGCCTATCTTGTGAATCGCCAGATGTTAAACGCCGCATAGCCAAACAGATTTATAGTTTTGTTTACTGTAAAACATACTGATACAAATTCATCGTAGGAATAAAAAGTTCTTTGAGGCATAAAAAAGAATTATCCAGTATGGCATAAACATATATTTATAAATATCTATTATATCTAACAAAAATGTATATACATACATAGTGGATTATAGAGCAGTATATGCCAATAGAACATCATCAGCCAGATCCCCTATTGAACCATGTTTAGTACCAGACTCATAAAGATCTTCGCTCATTAAACTCAATTATTCTGAGAGTAAAAGTTTGGTGCAGAATGATCAATTAATCGATATCGCGAATAATCGAATCCTCCTAAGAGATGGTCGGGCAAACCTTCCTGTGATTCTCGCCAACCACAGGTTGCCAGGATAGTCTGGCGAGCAGGATTTGAGACTGGCCTTTTCGAACAATTCCACAACTACCATAATTAATGACCTATTAACTAAACGTACATTGGTTGCTTGGGCAGTGATAACAATTACTGTAATCAAGGTTGCGTTCTTGACATAAACACCTAGCCCGTCATGTAAATATTCACTATGTATGACGGAGATAGTAAATCGAAAAGCTGAAATGTAGAACAGGTTGGTTCGCAAATTTTCTCTTGAGTAATGCCGAATGAGGCTCTGCTGTATCCAGCCTAAAATAAAAAGAACGAATACATCGATTGACAAGGCGGTTCACGTACTAGCAACTAGAATGGGTCGTCTCCTGTTTCCGCAACATAATAAAGCACCGTCACTACGTTGGACCTGGTGTTTATTAAAATATAGAGATGCTTCTAAGGTGGATTTAATATTTTATCAAAAACAGAAGTAGCAAGGCTTTCACGTCAGAAAATCTCGGCCAAAATTCTAATCTGTCTTGTGGCACCAGATATCATAAGTTAATAAAATCCTTGATGACTGGCGGTAGGGCCTCGGAACACAATTGGCTATAACATCGGTTCGTTATGCGTTTAGCATAGGACCGTATCAATCAGACACTTCATGAACCCAACCAGTGACTCACTGAATCTCATCTTCATTTTATACCAATATAACATGATCGACAGCATATTTGAGATCATGATCTTTACACCGAGAAATATTTAAAAGACTTCAGAAATGACTGCACAGACAGAATAATTATACGGGGTAATAGCAATTGCATATCTTTGGCGAATGCCGGTGATATTCGCAAAAGGTTTATAGAAACCTTCACCAATGAGAATATAGGCCGATGAGTCAATATTAAAGGCTACTGGCAATCGAAAATTGTGGCAGGAACGCTATCATTATGCATAGCTCGCACCAGACAAAAGAAAGCAACTGTGTTGTCTAAAAAAGCAACAATGACACTGACGGTGCATCTCAAAATTGCAGCTAAAAACAAGAAATTGGTCCACGCATCTCATTTCTGATCGATATCTCGCCTCTGTTTGCACCGTTATATTTTCTTGTTGTTCACGAATCCCTTTAAAGACAACAACATTGGCCACCGTTGATGCAGTTCAGATGAAAGATACCACGACAATTAACAGGAATACTAGCGTCATTTTTTTGGATCGAAACCATAACAACACACTTCATTCATGTGATAATGATTCCTCTCTCTCTCGACTGCGGCAATGAATCTGTGCAGACCACTCTGAACATACTTCTCAACGAATTTGAAACGAATTTCATCAAATGAGGTGTCGATATCCATCTCGTAACAATTTTCAAAGAACACTTTATCGGTAAACATGTCGTTTGCTATATTGTGTTGATAGTTTCGGGAAATGATTGGCGAGTTGCTCGTCAAAAGCTGATGGCACCCGTATTCCATTGAAAGTGTGATTAAAGTTGAGTCAAGCACCAATTTCGAACATTTTGTTACGATTCGATGCTACTACTCTCTTTGATAAAATTACGAGTGTTGATCTTCATTCACCACGTGACTAAAAGAAAATCCTTGCGAAGCTTAAGAACTAGAGTAGAATCCATGATGACAGTGGATTCAAGCATTTCGGTACGCAATCCGAAAATCAGGTAAATAGGGTAGAATCCATTTTTTATTTTGCAGCAGATATAGAAAACAAGTTATCAGTTTTTATCATCAGAAGACAAGACGAAGCCTGCTTTGAATTTCCTTTTATAGCGCGGCAGATGCTATTTCGAACGCTATCGGCTGCAGTTACAAGTGGCCCAGCAAAAGCATATGCGTGTCTAAAATCTCTCTGTATATTAGTTGTTTTCAGTACACGAATTTTTTGACGGAATACGGGCAGCCGAAAGGACAGAAATTTATATTGGATTTTGGTAGATAAGAATCTGTGGTCAGATCTGTTGACTGAACCAACAGAACACTCGTGTACGGTCTAGCGTCATGAGATATAGAAAATCATTGTATTTTTAGTAGAATATAGTCGATCTGAACATGATGATATTTTGCTGTCGCGTCTGATAGTGCTACAACACTAGGCCTTATGGTAAGACTCCGCTTTTTGTGGTGAAATTTAATTTACCGCGACCAGACTAAGGCTAGGGACAAGATTGTGTAACAGTTATTTTCTAACAAGATCATCATCATCATCATGTCCAGCCATACAAAAGTCAAAAGTGACTAATGTTTCACTGCCATATAATCATAAGGAGTGAAAAAAAGTATATACGTGAATTTAGACAAATTATTAATGAGATTTACAAGAGAGAGAGAGACAGAGAGAGAGAGCTCGATTCGATGCCATATTGCTAAGGGTTTCTATCCAAGAACTATTATGCGCACGTGGAACCCATCCTGACAGACAATTGGGTCCTATACTACCCAATTTGGATGTATGTGACTTCAATTGTTTCTGCCATGACAAAATCTGCCCACTTTGTTTCTTACGCCAATTTGGCACTGCATGAGAAAACAGAGCTCCACTGGGCAATCGAAATGAGGACATACGCGAAACGTGACCGAGCCAACGAATTTGATGAAGCCGTATACGTTTTTCTAACGACGAAGATCAATCTTCCAACAGTTCTGATTCCCGCGCAGATTCAACCCAGTTTGGCGTAAAAAATATCAGCAAATATTAGGATCTATAGACGTTGTTTAAGGCATTGTAGAAAACCATTTACGTCATTAGTCACATGGTTAAGAGTTGAAGCGTATACGTTTACGACTGGATGTCTACACAGAACCTAGTCCGAGCAAAACGAGAGTTAAAAGCTCACAAGACAAATGAGACTTTCACTGCGACACTGAATTGAAAAAGGAAACACTATACTTGGCAGAATCAATCTCTCATAAAACGGGAGAAGGAACACCTTTTTTCTTGCAACAAACCCTAATGAGACATTGTAGAGTTTTTAAAGCAATTCTGGTCTCCTGTTGATGATCCATACAGATATCAAAATGTGCAGTTCAACAGTTGTAAGAGACTAACGAGCTTGCGAGGCAAGAGCCATAATAGAAAAAAGAAAATTGAAGTATACTGTTCATATTTTGGAGTACCGTACCAGAAAAAAAGACGTACCGCTGCCAGCACCCTGCTTTCTACTTATTACTGGAAATCAAGCACATGTGTGGTTTTTACCACTTCTATCATCCGAAAACATTGCATGAAAAATTAAATTACTAGATCGCGATTTCTTCATTATCGAGCAAATTATTATTAGTCCGGAATTTTGTTTATTATCATTCAGCTTATACCCAACATGACGACACTGGCGTTGCATGCAATTTAACGGTTTATACCAACTATTTTTAATTATATAAATATATATATATAGTTTCTCATTTCGATTTGCATCATCGCAACTGTAGTACTAATCGACCAAAATTTATTATTTTGGACGTTGATGTACTGATCAATTAACTATCGTTTGCTTAATTAGTAATGCTACTTTTAGAAATTAAAAATTATTTGACACGTTTTTACGAGCATGCGTTAGTCAAGAAAAGATGACCAGAAATATGTTGTCTAGGAACTAGTCACCATGTTTACACGACAATTACCAAACATTTTGTCCAGTTTAATAGGAATGTTATTTTGAAAGACAAACGTACGAGTCATCATTACGTCGATCATATTTATTTATCTGGTGTATCTATTTTATATATTTATTACCGTATCATACTTACTAACATTCAAAGTTCCCAGTCTTTGATTTAAAAAAATATTATGCTCACCATAGTCGTTTAATTGAACAGTAGAATATTTATTAATTAATTAAAACAAAATGTATCTCGGCCAAACACATTGGTATTTATTTTTCAAAATCTCTAAAATTCTCCCCACACCTTACACACACTACTTCCAAACTCTTAAAATGGGCCCGTCTGATCTGCTTCAAAACTAACAACCACATTCTGCAACTCACGCTATTCAAGATCTACGACCTACCCCTCATTTAATACGTTAGTGAATTCTGCTGTCCTCTCACTCTCGCCTCCTCGTACGCCATCGAACAGATCTCCTCCAGATTTCTAAAGCGATTCTTCCCCCCCATCCAAAATTATCGGGAACGCCTACTACTGGCAAACCTTCTACCACTTTGGTTTTCCCATCATCTTTGAGTCATTCCTTTTATCCATAGGATCACAACTTGCCTATCAATGTCCAACTTTGCTCACCCAAGTCACCACTGCGCCACACGTTCTAGCAGCCCTTCTATCCACTCTAACCATACCACCCAATATATTTTAAAAAATCTATCTCTTTTCCAAAGCCACTAGTGTCTTCAACTCTCTTCCCACGGAAATAAAGCTCCTACCCCAGCACGAATGTAAAAAGGCGGCCCACAAGTACTTCTTTAACAAATTTCTTTGTGAAACGACCGATTGGAAGCGAAATTGGTTCCTTCTTAATTCATACATTTCTTTCATTCCCGGTTATTCCTTTACTGGTTTCTGAGGATGAAATTTCTCCGGCTGACATCTAATTTCCACTTCCCCCTTTGGTTTTAAATCTCTCACTTTTGACCCCTTGATACCACTTCTATTCTCATTTTTCATTCTACCATATCCATATAGTGGATACTTTACCACGTTTTGCTCAACCAATTCTTTTCCTTTCTGTTTCAACGAAAGACCGGAAACTCAAAGGCCAGGTGGACCACCCAACGGTCTGCATCGGACATCGACTCCCCTCGTCTACCATCAGTCATAATCTCATTCAACGGACGCCAGTGATCCCTGCACGACACACTAGTTTCAATCTAGTCCACTCCATCTTGGTCAATACTACACTTCATAAATTTAATATCTACAACAAGGAACTCAGTCGGTCGACGTCTGCTTCCGGTCCGCCAACATTTTCGATCTCACACTCGAACTCATCTGTCCGAATCCAGCCTACCTCGCATTGATGCTCGGACACTTCATGGACTGAACTCCAATTGATTTTGTCTAGTCAAATGGAATTTCTTTTTTATTTTTCACCAGATTGAACTATTATGAAGTTGATGAAAACACTTCTCTCCCTCAACTCCTCCCCCTGTTATTAAAACACTGCTAGTCACAATTTCATTCACCTCCACATATCCTATCTTTGATGCCAAATAAATGTATTATTATTATATCTAATGGGATTATCCTGGACAAAGGCACAATAGAACCAGGTTCGACAGGCAATATCAATATATAGTTAAAAGCTTCTATACGAGAGAAGTCTCGTTACATATTTCTAATTTAGGTACTATAACAGATTATTACATATACCGTTTGAATGAAAAAAACATCACAGAACATAACAGTTATCTACAGGATCGAGGTTTCGCCGTTATTGCTTTAAAAGTTCATTTCCATAACAAGAAACAGCTAAGATATCACATACATACCGACCGTATTTTTTAAATCATGTTTAACGCCAATCCAATTGTATTTAACCAGTCGTCGAACTCAACAAAAAATACCGCCAGTGGCATGCACTGACGCGTTTCGACATTCCAAGATCATCATCAGAGTACGACGGCAAACCGACTAGCGAGGATCAAACGGCATTGCATATATGTCTAGTAAGCAAAATTAGATATACGGCTCTAACCTCTAGTAGTCTCGAATACACTGTACTTGACTGGGAATGTCGGCCGCACAATTTCTATGTAGTCAAGAACATTAACTGTTTGCAGCTTTTGCCACAAACACATATATAGGAAATACAATTGTTTTGTTATGTTCTTCGACGGCTGGTTAAATACAATGGGATCGATGTTTACTTCAAGCTCGCAAACTAGATTTAAAGAATTGCTTCCACCATCCGCGCAATCAATTATTGTTTAATTGTATTTCCTATATATATATATATATATATATATATTGTGTGTGTGTGTATGCGACGAATGCTGCAAACAGTTAATGTTCGTGACCACATAGAAATTATGCGGCCGACATTCCCAGTCAAGTACAATTTATTCGAGACTACTAGAGGTGAGAGCCGTACATCTAATTTTGCTTTCCAGACATATATGCAATGCCGTTTGATCCTCGCTAGTCAGTTTGCCTTCGTACTCTGATGATCATGGTAGATCGAAACGCGTCAGTGCGTGCCACTGGAGGTAGTTTTGTTATGTTGTTCAACAACTGGTTCAATACAATGGGTTTGATGCTTACTTCAAGCTCGCAAACTTGATTTAAAGAATTGTTACCACCATCCGCGCAATCAATTATTGTTTAATTGTATACCGACTTTATGCCTACAAACTTATTATTTAGCTTAACTTTTTATTTTATTTCTTCCTGACTTCGCACCGAGTAAACGATTTAAGTTAATCGTTTATTTATTTGTAACCAATGCCATCACGTTTTAAGTTCTATTAATGCAAATGTATCGAAGTATGATGTATTCTGTTAAACTTGCAATCAATTTGCTGAGTAAATTTCTAGACTCGTCTATTTTGTGTAAATTTGCAAAAGCGAAGTGTCCCCATTTTTCTTTGTTTTAACGTTTTATTATATGTATTTTCTATGCGTTTATTAACAAATATCTATCATTGCACAAAAATGAAATTATTTCTCATAAAAGTTTCTTTCTAATCCTAATACGTTTTTTCGTCATGTTATTAACAAGGTTAATAAACTGTTTAGATATTTTTTATATACATTACATTAACCTTTATTTTACCTTCATTGCTAGCACTACATTGAAATTGTGCAAAAGAATATCATTCAGGGTGATGATGATTCATTTTTGCACCTATTCCTTTTCCATCGAGAGTTTTCTAATACTCATCCAACTAATTTTTCTTGTCTTTCAGGTAACATTTTGATCAGGTCGGCTGGCCGTCTTCGCCACGAATCGCTCCACTCGTAATCGCAGAAATACAAAACCTTCACCCAAAACTGACGTAATGTATAAATTAAATTACGTCAATTAATTTATTTATTATTAATTTCGTTTAGATTCTGGCCTTCGATGACCATGAGGCACAAATCGCAGCGGAGACAGCTGGCATAATTGATCGGAATATTATCGAAAGGGGAGGCAAAATTGTTTGGGTGTGTTAAAAACTATTTTGACGGAAATTGAATAACTACACAAATATTCTTCGATTACCAAATTGTTCGCCAAAATGTAGTGAAAACAGTGTCCATTATTAGTTAGGTATATAACTCGGTTTGATCTTGCAAGGGCAAAGTAGCCATAGAAATTTTAGATCTGACGATTGGAAAATCAAAACTAGTTGTACCGGCAGCAGTGGTTTGTAATATTTCTGTACAATGAGGATACTTTCATTCTATCACATGTGAAGCCTAAAGTTAGATTTCACCACACAGTTGACACTTAGTGCTACGGGGATAAAGGAATGTGTCCAGGCGTGCTAGAGGTTGTGAGAAAGTGTTGACTGAAAAAGGAAACTTTCTCATTGGCGCCTAAAATGAAGTATACCGGACAGATGATGCTCGTCAGCCTTGGGTGGCAACTCATTTAAAAAAGGCAGAGCTGCAAAAATAAATTTTCCGAGTTTTGTTGTTAAAGCTTTGCTGGAGTATGGGATAAGTTGCAAGATTGAACTAAGTGGTCTCCGGTTCAAATCTCGGCCTTAGAATTTCTAACGATAACTGGTGAGTGCTTAATAAGGACGAAAAATGTTTAGACAATGAATTTAATTTATTGTATTCAATTTGTTGTTTTATATGGACGATCTATTCTTACACACTCAAATGTAACAATTACGATGCATATAGATTTTTACATACGAAAATACAGACAAGCAGTCATGCAAAATGACATAAACACGTTTACACACAGTAAAGATCTAACACGATTAATAAGCCAGATTATTATACTATATTACACGGCGAAAGTGTTTAGATCGGTTTCCACTTTGGTCAAGTGAATAACTAAACTCTTGATATCTTTGATCATATATTTCAAAAACAATATCACGAATGTCGAATTTATTTTCAAATCCATTATTGTTGGAGCTAATCCGAACATTACAATCATATAAACCTATGAGGGTGAATAGACAGATTTGTGAATAACCTATCAATAAATGACAACACATAGAAAAATGTCAAAGTACAGTCCTTTTATCCGGTCCCATAACCACGCCCAATAAAAATGAATTTGGATCAATGTCTGCAATTTTATTGGCGCGAAATCGGTTCATGTAATAGACGTATCTTAAATCTAGTCACAGACCAAAGGCAACCTGACTAAGTCATTAAATAGTTATCTTTTTGCCAATCTGATATTGCAAGACGCTGTCCCATCCTAAAGCAAAAGACCATACGAAACAATCAACAGTCTCTACCGCTAAGAATGCACAAGGAATCTCAGAATAGAAAGTTGGTCAAATGAGTTGTATTTCTGTTCCAGGATTGTTGAGAGATGTACCATCTATTATCCACGAGCAAACTTTCACTACAGATAGAAAACAAGGACCATCAAGTAGTAACATCGCCATTATTTACAATGCTGAAGTGAGCAATGGCTGTGTGTGAGGGGGGGAAACGCGCGCAAAATCTAATCTAATGCATATCCTTGAAACAGAGGATATTTCCACCAGTAACAGGGTTGTATCTACAATTTCCATAGCAAGTCCAACCGTTTTAACCATGAAACATTTATCAAGGTGTCTGCTTCAAGGACAGCTTCAGGTGGCGTTATATATCTACCTGTTTTTCTTTCTTAATATGCTTGCCAAACTCATTGGTTCGCCCATGGTCATCCGGCTATACGTCGTTTTTAATAGAACAGTCAAAATTGAACCAAACGCTTCTGTCTTCATCAAAGCTACCATAAAGATTTAATTGCGTCTTACATCATTCAACGTACTCCAGCCGATCTTCAATCAGTATGTATACTGTGGTATGTTGCATACCAGTCACCTTGTCTATAAGTGACGAATTCAGCACTGACGACTACCATTGGTTCCTCAGGACCAGACTTAACATGCTGATATTTTTGCCACAAGCAATTTTGCGATTTCTCTCAATCGGTAAGGGTCCGTAGAGCCCTTGATAGCAAGAAAAATTGTAATCACGAGCAGAAGAATTACTCTGCTACCCAACATTGCAAGCTGTCGTTCCTACCTGCTGACGTTTCGATTTTGAGTCGACTCTTATATGATTTTGTCATAATGGGTTTTTAAAGGAATAGTTAAACCAATGATCACGTATTCCATTCATAAATCATCATAGGTTTTCCAATAATATCATTAGAATAATTTATAATTTTTTTCGAGATGTAGAATTCTATCGATAATCAATTTTACTAGCTTGATGAGTATTCATTATTCTCCTCAACAAAGTGATGAATCTCGGCAAGAAGGAAAAGCGATTGCTTATGTAAAAGCTTCTTTGTCTTCAGATGCATTAGATTTGATTTTGAACGCGGATGTTGAATTATAAGCATTTAAATTACTCTTAACAGAATGAATCTATTCATTCCGTTCGGTATGTGGTCTCTCGAACTTTTTTCTTGCCTTTCAAAAGTTGGCACATTATACAAACCAGCAATACACAACTGTAAAGGATTCGCTGCCTGCAATTTACCAGTCCAAATTTGTTTATTTATAGAGCTGAGTGTGTCATGTAAGTCAGAATAGCCGATTACTAAAGAAGACCGTTTGATCTACTTCAAGACAAACAACCCCACTCTTCAATCCACACTATTTAAAGTCTATGTCCTACCTCTCATTTCATATACTAGCGAATTTTACTGCCCTCTCACACCAGCCTCCTCTTGTGCCACGGAACAGATTCCATCTAGATTTCTCAATCATCTTCCATTTCAGCCAGAACTATCGGGAACGCCTACTCTGGCCAATCTTTTCCGCTCATAGTTGCTTGCACCAACACACAAGCCATCTCTTTCACTCATAAGATCAAAACACTGCAACTGTCAAATTTTGCTCACCCAGGGTGCACTACACGATACGCGCCATAGCGCTCTTAAATTCAGTCCATCTATACTCCCAATGTATTTAACAAATTATCTGCTTTTCCAAATCCACAAGTGTATTCAACCAACTGTCTTCGGAATTTAAGCTCATATACTAGCATGGGATTAAAGAATGCGACGCATACTCACTACCGTAACAAATTCCTATGCAAGAACTCTGATTGGAAACGCAACTGGTTCCTTCATCGAGCATGAGCTCATTCTTCGCCCCTATGGTTTAAACCAATTTCGGAGCGTTAAGTCTCTTCTTGTTAGGCCTCCAATTTCGACAAGTCGCCTTTGATTCTAAACGTGAAATCAGGACTCTTCAATACCATTTCTGCTTTACCACATCCAAGTAGTAGGTACTTTGACATAATTTGCTCTATCAATTTTCCTCGTTTTATTTCGGCAAACGACAAGAATCTCGCCAACTCTACTAGACTATCTGACGGTATATATCGGACGCTGGCCCCACCTCACCTTCCAACATTCGTAACCTCACTCAGCTAAAGTCAGTGAATCAGCACGTGACACTGGTTTTTGACTCTCCACAAAACGCAATCTAATCGACTGAATCCTAGTCAATACTACTCACAGAAACTCGAAAACTACGACAAAGAACTCCAACGGTCGAATTCTGTAGGTGGTCCTTCCTTGCCTTCTAACTTAGTCTCAAATTCGTTCATCCGACGACAGCACACCATGCATTAATTCTAAGACACTTAAAGAGCCTTAATCAAGTCGATCCTTATCTAGTAAAATTGAATCTCTTTAACTTCAGAACGACCTATCTTTTAGTTGATGAAAGCGCTTCCCTTTCACAACGCTTTCATCGTTATCGCTAAATATTTTGCTAGTCACAATTTCATTCAACTTTACATATCCTACTTTTGATTTGTACTATATCATTTCAATTGTTCGGCCAGTTGGATATTGCTGTCAGATAAATTATTATTATTATGAAAATCTGTGAAAACTTAGAGCATTATCGCCACATTGTTTAATGGCCTTCGACAAATGTTTTTTTCCTTAATATGATCTAAGTATTGCTGCTCACAGTTTAATTCGATATTACAAATCTCACAGTTGCAATTCATTTTGGACCTCTGGTACAAACTATTGTTGGTTGAAGCGAAATTAGGAGTGTTGCCACCACTGTCCACACAATCTCTCTCTGGTAACTTTTCAATAACGTTAAAGTCACTGCTTTTGTTGCAATCATGTCCCAACAAGCTCGCCGTCGTGAAATACCCATTACAATGGAAACATTTAATCGGAATTGATTTCTCCAGTTTATCGCATAAATTGGGTTGAGGTGGTGCTAAAAGTAAATTTTCCTTGTGTCGCTTGCTCAATAAGTGTGCTTCGAGTTGTTCAACAGTGTTACATGTAATATCGCACACCGGACATATTTGAAAGGGCATTTTGAAGGCAATATCTTCAGAGAATAACTAAAGGAATAACTAATGAATAAATGCACCACTCGGGCACCGAATGGTTAGTATTCCAAAGCCGCCAAAATAGCTTAGCAACAGATTTAGATACGTGCGGAAAATCATACGGTTATGCTGCACATAAAAAACAACTTTAGAAAAAAACTGTTTATTAAACAATTAAATATTTAAATACTAGCTTGATAAACAAATCGTATTTATTTTTGTCAGGGGCCAGTATCTTACTCCTGTCGGGGCGAAACAATTACATTACAGCGAAAAATACACTTCCGTTTTTTAGTGTAACATTGCGGCTTGAGTGTCATGCATCTTTACCTAAAAGATAAAAAAGATCCTGAAAGTAAAGCTACTGTTGGTGGCCTTTAATAGGACATGAAAGGCATTTATGAGTAAGATATTTCTGCAGACAAAAATACAGTAACAATTATAGATAAATTTAAACCACCACGGCTGGTTGTAACGAACGACTTTGAAAAATAAAATATTCGTTTAATTTCTGAAAGATTTTAAAATTAAATCCATTCGTTATATATACTATTGATTTTGCGTAATTTGAGTTTGCGTAATAATAATAATAATAATAATAATAATAATAATAATAATAATAATAATAATATTAATAATAATAATACATTGATTTAGCAACAAAGGCCAACAGGCTTAACTATTGAAATAAAAAACCAAAGGTAGGATATGTGGGGATGAAGTAAACTGTGACTAGCAAAGTATTTAACCAAAGGGGAGGGAGGAGTTGAGGAAGAGAAATTCATTCATCAATTTCATGATAGTTCGATCTGGTGAAAAAGATAGATTACATTGAACTAGAAAAGATCAACTGGAGAACAATCCATGAAAGGTCCAGCATCAATGTGGGGTAGGCTGGTTTCTGACAGACGAATTTGAGTGTGAGTTCGAATGTGATGGCGGAACGGTAGCAGAAATCGACCGATGGAGGTCATTGTTGTGGATATTGAATTTTTGTGGAGTAATATTGACTGAGATGAAGTCGACTAGGTCGAAGCTAGTGTCTCGCGCAGGATTCACTGGCCATTGTTGATCGAAGTTATGACTAATGGTAGGCGAAAGGTAATCAGTGCCCGATGGTGGTGGTCCAGCAGACTTTTCGAGTCTCCGGTCGTTCGTTGAAACAAAATTGAAAATAATTAGTTAAGCAAAACTTGGTAAGGTGTTCACAAATTGGATGTGGTAGAACGAAAAAATGAGAAACGAAATAGTATCGGGGAGTCAAGAGTGAGAAATTTAAAATCAAAGGGGAAAAGTGGAAATTGGAGGCCAGCCAGAAGGGACTTCACCCTCCGAAACTAGTTACAAGAGAATAGCCTGGGGAACCAATTGCTCTTCCAATCGGTCGTCTCGCATGGAACTTTTTTTAAAGAAGTACTTGTGGCCCGCCTTTTAAAATTTGTGCTTGGATAGGAGCTTTATTTCCGTGGGAAGTGCGTTGAAAACACTAGTTGCTTTGGAAAAGAGATAGATTTTGTTAAATATATTGGGAGTATTGTTGGATAGGATTGTAGAGTTGCTAGAGCATGTGGCGTAGTGGTGGCTTGGGTGAGCAAAGTTGGACATTGGTAGGCAAGTTGTGATCTTATGAATAAAAGAAATGACTCTTAGGTGACGGGTAAACCAAAGCGGTAGAAGGTTGGCCAGGAGTATGCGTTTCCGATAATTTTGGCTGTGAGGGCAAACTCGCTTTAGAAATCTGGAGGATAGAGTGAGAGGACAGTCTTGAAGCAGAATAAACGAGCCCATTTTAGGAGTATGGAAGTAATGTGTGTAAGGTGTAGGGAGTATCCTAGAGATTTTGAAAAATAGATAACAAGGTGCTTGGCCGAATCTATTATTTCCATATCAAGGGGATAATTGGCATCCTAAAGAGGACAGAATAGGTCGGAGGAGAGTTTCATCAAACGAGTCCTGGCGGGGTTTTTTTGAGACCGATATTGCTAAGCTGCGAATGGAGCGAGGGTAAAAGCTCCGATATAATGGGTAAGAAAGGGTTGGATGTTGTGGGGTTACTGAATACTCTGACCACGTCGTCCGCATATTTAAACAGCTTGAAAAGGTTGTCCTCTACTTGTACCTGCGCGGGTGTATGGTTGAAAAGAATAGGACCAAGTGCGGAGGCTTGGGGATCTCCAGATCGGATAAAGGCAGGCCTAGAGTGACTATTTCCGACTTTTACAGTTGCGCATCGGTATCGGAGATAGTAATTGATAGGATTGAGGACGTTGCCCCAGATACCACAGCTCAACAAGGCGGATTCAACTGCTGAAAATGACAATCAATTAAAAGCCTTGGATATATCTAGGAAAGGGAGAGTGCATTCATGACCTTTGGAGAAAGAGGAGTAGCAGTGATTTAGGACACGGACCAAAATGTTGACTCTTTTTGCGCAGTGCTGTCCTTCTTGTTGTGGATTTGACCGCAATTGACTTGTGTGGGACAATTGATAACACTCTTATGTCGGAAAACTCGTGAATGTTGTACATTTTCAGGTGCTCTGATTATTGGCCTCGATTGATGAGTTCTCAATTGTCCATTCTTTTTTAAGCCTTCCATCAGGAAAAAATTTTCCACTCTTCTTTTTCCAAATTTTCGAGACAAAATTTCCAGTCCCATCTTCAGGTTTGATAAAAGTTGTGTTTTATTCCTGTGCATATTGTGTCAACCCTGAAGATAAGAAGGGAAATTCGGTCTCCAAAATTTGGAAAAAGTAGAGTGGAAAATCTTGTTCCAACGTCATTTTCAGACAATCAGCTGATGGAAGGCTTAAAAAAGAAGGGACAAGTGAGAACGCATCATGCAAGGCCAATAATCAGGACACTGACTAAGTTGATGGAAGAGGAGCGGCCATTCAAGAAGCCATGTTGATCGTCGAGGAGGTAGAAGTTGTCCTGAGACATAATGAAAGAGTACATTAGGTTGTATAAGGCACTGTCGAAGATTTTAGTAAAAGAAGGGACGATAGTAATTGGGCGGAGATCTATGAATAAGAAGATCGACGAAGTGTCATTTTTTGGATAGGAGCGATCGTCGAATTAAGCCATTCCGGGGGAAGATATGTAGTTTTAAGGCATCCGTTTATGACATCGGCAACCAGAGAGAAGAGATTCTAGCCAAGAAGTGCTATCATGCTGACCAAGACACCATATTGATCAAATTGGTGTTGAGATTTGATTACATTAATTGCTTGAGTGACGGAGGCCGGTGAAGCGTTGAACCAGCGTAGGTTCTCAGCGTCTCAGTTGTCTAGCATCTCAGCAGGCGGAGTGGGAGTGGAGAAGGAGTCGAGGAGATAATTTAAATAATCGTCAGCAAAGCAGGAGTCGTCCGATCAAGAGTAGTTTGTATATGAGGTTTTGGACTTTTTTAGCAATTGGTGTTTGATGTCTGCGAACTTTATGCGGGAGTTAGGTGACGTACGGATGCGTCTATCGATATTGAGCGCTTGTTTTATTATAACCTGTTTAAAGTGCTCATCGATACGTCGCATTGTGAGAGCGCGAGCAAGTGATGACGTGCGTAGTTTAGAGTTGTGAGCTAGGTTGTAGCGTGCCTTCAACAAGGTGTTCAATTTGTTTTTCGCGTGTATGTGTTGAATAGAGGTGGCATAATTAAAGTGGAAGGATAAGATTTTGTGGACTTCGGAAAAGCATGAGGAGAGGTTGTCGGGGAGAAAAAGATCTCTTCAGTTAACTGTGTTACAGAGTCGACGAAACTATTCCCAGTTGGTGAATTGCCTGAATGTTTGAATGGATAAAGGATAAAAGAGAAATAAGAAAGGATACCTAAAATTGCTCGAGATTAGGGATGATATATTGTATTTGGCAGGCGTGATATTCTCTGGTAACTTGCAATTGACATATTATTTCTCGGTTCAGTTTAAAAAATTGATCTTCTCAATATATTCCTGTTAAAACGAATTTCTGTTTTATTTGTACATATTGGAATCGTTCAGAAATAGGTCATTTAATAATTCTGTTGTTCGTATCTAAACTCTTTCTAGGTTAAGCATTCGAGATGCCGTATTGTGTAAGAAGTACGCAGCCCTTTGCTTACTACTTGATCATATATATATATATATATATATATATATATATATATATATATATGTGTGTGTGTGTGTGTGATTAACAGGGAGGCTAATCTTAAATATGAAGACACTGATAGCATGGTACAGGGAGTCTTAGGCATTAACTTATTAGATATAGAAGAGAAAACTGTCCTTTCAGACTCCTGCAAGCGCAATAAGACTGATTCAGACGTAGCGTCTATGGGGTTCTCATAAGCTAATAGAACTAAAGCCTCTACAAAACATGGCAATCGCGTCAGTCCAAACATTATCAGTGTCATTGTATAAATCTAGAAACATTAAAATTGTGTCGGAGTTGCCAAAATGCCTTTCAAGCTTAGTATATTGTGAACTCTATGGAGCAAATTGCTGTCGCATCGATGTTTTTGCCAGAGAATTTCTTAAGCATCTTGGGCAATTTAGAAACAAAAATGCGAAAGAATAACCGCGTAATCCCTTTGAGTTTGAAATTGAATAGAGATATCCTGGAAGGTCGCCACAAATGTGTGAACTTAGCACCTAGAGAAGATGAGATGACAACTTCCTTCAGAAATTTATGAACGACTTTATGCGAAAGCACACGGACTGAATATATCTCAAGATGTGGTGAATTGTTTTTATTAAGCAGAGCTACAAGCCAGGCTTAGAGCCACATCAGAGGATATTGAAACAATAAATGTTGATTGGCCAAGCAAACTCAGAGAGCTAGACGACGTGTATAGGCAGGCCCAGCCGTTGGCATAACACAAGCAACAAGCTGCTGTAGCTGAATTTCACCAATTGCTCGAAGAAGCAATTTTTAGGACGCCATATTCCAATTTTACTTCTCCAATATTGGTTGTTCCAAAACCTGAAACAGGACAATAGAGAGTTTGTGGTAATTACCTTATATTAAACTCAGTGACAAAGAGTGATTCTTTGACACATAATGGAATATGATGTTTATTTACTTTATATCTGCAGATAACTTACTATCTGATACCTATGGAGGAAAGCTCTCTACCACTAACCGAAGTCAGATTTACAACAGCTGCTCGCACGAATTTCTTCGAATGCTATTTAGATTGACATTTTCTAATCAGAGATTCCAGCGTTTGGCTGAAGAAGTCCTACAGAATTGATCATTTGCAAGTGTGGACCTAGATGACATCATTATTTTTAGTCGATTGCGCTGAGGAGCATCGTAAGTGTTTCCAAACGGTTTTCACTAGGCTGGAACAATATGGATTTGTGGTTCAACCTAATAAGAGAAACATTGGATGCTCTTCGATTAAATATCTTGAACATAAACTTTCTAAACACGAAATTAACCTTTTCGAAGACAAAATCTAAGCCATCAATGACGGAACAGAGCCCCAGACCTTGCGCCAGCTATAAAGTTTCTTGGGCATGATCAGCTATTATCGACGATATATTCCAGGAATAGTTGGAATTTTACGGTCAATAATACGCCATTTCACACATGAAAAGATCACGATCAAGAAGTCCTGGCCTATGATCTTGAGTCAGGAAGATCGAGAAAAATTCCTTAGGGCTAAGGAAATGCTTTGATGCATAAACGCTCTAGCACCTGTAGAATAGGAAAAGCTATTTTAGCTACTCACAGAAATCTTGAAGGTCGCAATAGGACAGAGCTTCAACATAGAGACAAGGATATAGTAAGACCAATTTGGTTTTATAGCGAAAGATTCAGGATAAGTTTGGTACAGAGATTCCCGCAGTGTATGCTGCAGGGCTATATTTTGAGCATTATTTATACGGTCATCAGTTTAAGTTCTTGACAGATCACAAGCTGTTGATAAGCATAAATGGTAAAGCAGCAAGGCTTAATTACTCTCGCAAGGTAAATTCCCAGATTTCTCTATTAGCACAGTTCAACTTCACTGTCCCTCATATTGCTGGTGAAGAGAATGTGGTATCAGATGCAATTAGCAGACCGAATGAAGCAGAGGTCGTGCTGACAAACTAAGGTACATTGAAGAATCTAGTTGATTCTCCAAGCAATTAGATTAAACAAATTAAAGAAGCGCGAAGATCGGATCCCTTAACGTTAATATTGGTTAAGAGACCCAGCTATGTTCGAAAAATCTTGAGTGGCAAGTGGTTGTTATGGGATACGTCCAGAGACCAACCCAGCCCATATGTGCCGTTGGAATTATGAGTTAAAATAATCCGACATTTACACGACTCCGGACATCCATCTGTAAAAGCCATCATTCGAATAATTAGGGGCTTGGGTAAATGCCTGTGCCAAGTTCCAAATCTGTAAGGTTTTGAGACATAGTGGAATCGAGATATGAAATATTGGGACACCAACCGGACGGTTCAAACATATACATTTAGACATTGTCGAGATGCCCAAAGTTAACGGTCAAAAATATGTGCTGACAATGGCTGCTAGTTTTATTTGTCAATTTGAAGAAGAAATTTTGAAGCTTATGACCGCTCATAAAGTCATGTTTACGTTCCTACATAAATGATTGTCGTGTTATGGTGTATTGCTTAAGGGTCACTAGTGATTGCTGTAGTCAATTTATGCCAGAGCTTTTGTAACCTATCTAGGCATCATGGGATTATATGTATTGCAAACTTGCGCGTAAAATTCACATGCTTATGGGATGGTAGAAGGCTGAGTTAAGGTGTATTAGTTGAACGAGCTGGGTACACGATATTCCTATAGTATTGTTCGCCATACGCAACAGATATAGGGCAAAAGTAGGAAGTTCAATAGCAGAATTGGTATATGGAAAACCTTCAAGAATGTTTGGAAATCTTCCACTAGACACTCCAAGTAGTCTTTATTAGGCTTCTACTTGCATAGGTTTATTTGTTGGAGCACTTACAGATAATATGTGTCTTTTAGCTAAGATAAAGACTAGAAAATTGCAAACCAAGTGCTATGTGTCCTCCAAACTAAGATCGGCATCGCATGTTTATATAGCTAAAGAAAATTGGAAGAACTTCCTGACTCCACTATACGAAGGATCGTATAAGGTCAAGATAATGACGAACAAGATTTTGTCTTAGAAGTAAATTACATGGAGGATTGTGTTACTTTAGATTGGTGCATTTCCAGTATATCTAGATTGATTACGAGGCTGACGGACTAGATGAGTTAAAGAACCATGCTTCCATTGACGAGTCTGATATATGCGATCCAACCACGTATGGATAAAAGTCAAAGCGGAAACTTTCATAAGATACGTTGTCCACAGCATCAACATCAAGCTCAACAGAGTTAAAAGGTTCTCACGCCCTATCAACGTAATAGAAACAAACTGTACAAGAGGCAAATGAATAATGCACAACTCGCTCAGGAAGGGTTCAATATCAGCCAAAGAAAATGACTACGCCTATTACTAGACGCGCTTTTTTAGAATGTGGTTTATGTAGAGGAAGATATTTCTTCTGACAAAAATAAAGTAGCAATTTTTGATAAAATTAAACCATCGTGGTTGATTGGAACGAATGTCCTTTTATAAAAAAATCGTTTAATATCTAGAACATTCATTATTTAAACAGTTTCGAGTATATACACAATAGAATTGTGCGTAATTTTAGTTTCTGTAGTTTGTTATTGACGAGTGTGATTTTCTCAGGTAACTTGCAATTGGCATCTTATTTTTCGGTTCACTTAAAAAATGATCTTCACAATATATTCCTGTTAAAACGAGATTCCGTTTTCATTTATACATATTAGGATCGTTCAGGAATAGGTAATTTATTAATTCTGTTTTTCGTGTCTTTCTGGAATACGCATTTGGGATGCAGTTTTCCGCAAGAATTACACAGACTTTTACCTATTACTCGATTAATTATATATATGTATATAGGTGCGACTAACATGGAGGCTAATCTTAAATTTGGGGACAATGATGGCATGGTACAGAGAGTCGTAATAATGAACATATTAGGTATGTATACGAAATTGTCTTATCAGAATCCAATAGGCCCACTACGAAGACTTGGCTTCAATTTTTAATAGGACTAGACTACAAAATCACCAGAAAATGCCGTGATAGTTTGTGAGTATTAGGAAAGTGTGGATACCCAGATCTCATTTTAGACACTAATTTTTTGGGTCCTGTTCATGGACTTGTGATAATTTGAACAGATGCAATTGGACAAGTAAAATTAACGAAGGAGGATATGCTAAGTGCAGCACGAAGGCTTTGACTATTCTGCGACAACATCGAAAAGGTTTGCATGCATAGAAATCCGATTAATAAATAATCGATTGCGTATTACCAGTGTGGAAAGCTTAAGGAATTAGATGCCAGTGAGAACCCATCAATCAGAGAAAAAAACGCTGTACGTCTGTAAATGTAAAGGAATCAAGATTTTACCGACGTACAACTATTATATATTTAAATGAATGAAGTCATGATTATCGCGAAATATGATACCTGTTCTCGATCAAGGCCAGAATGTAACAGGAGTAACGGGTACACAGAAATAGTTGTAATTTAACTGTTATTAGCGCAAGTAAGATTGAGAATGGGTTAGCGTATATTGGATTCTAGTATGCATCAAAATATTTTAGTGGGTTTACACTTAGAGTACCAAATATAATGAAATGAAGTTTCTCAATATCGTTTATCTGTTCATCGATCTATTTTATTATGTAATAGACTGTAAACAGTCAAATTCCAAGGGAAGTGATTAGATATTGTGCAGGAAAAATACTAACCACAATCAGATATATATTAAATTGTGTTGCTTACATTGCGTTATATGTATTTATAGAAAATCGGTTATTAGCTGACAGTTGTTGAAATGAAAAAAATATATAACAAAAGTCTGTGAAAACTTACGGTATCATCTCCATGTTTTAAATTAGCTTTTTACAAATGTTTTTTCTTTTAATATGACTTATGTATTGCGCCTTACGATTTAATTCTATATCACAATTATCACAGTAGCTAATAATTGGACTCCTTATATAAAATACTACTGTTTGATATCAAAATCAAAACGAGTAACGAGTGGAGTTCCACAGGGATCAAGCTTGGGGCCAATTTTATTTAAAATTGTATTAGCAAATTTGGAAACTTAGATCCTTAACGGTCGAGTTTGCAAATTCGCTGATGATTTAAAAATAATCTTCCCAATTGATCCAAAGAATGTCGAATTCTCCAAAAAATAATGTGACTTTAGATTTGTATGATTTGAGTAAATATTTGTTTACACTAGGGCTTAGAATAAACAATAAAAAAGACGAAAGCTTTAAAAATAGGGAACAGAACAAACTTTCATTATGTTTATTTTTCATGATGCTGTTATTAATGATGTGTTTGAGATTAAACTTATGTAAGAAATTAAGGATTTAGGCATAACTATTCAATGTACAGCTTCTGCTGAGAGACATATTGAAAGTATAGTAGGCAGTGCCAAGAAAAGATGGGCACTAATAAATCGAAATATTTTATCAAATGATATAAAACTTCAAATGTATATAATATGGATTAGACCGGTACTAAAATATGCTGTCGCTACTTGGAATCCATTAAAAAAAGTTTGTCTAATAAGATAGAAGCTGTACAAAGAAAAGTTGTGAAACATATTAGTCCTATTTCTTGCACTATATACGCCTCTAGATTACAGTTTGCGTCATTGCAATCTCTGTGGTTTCGGAGGATGTGTTATTGTATAAAAAGTTTTCCATCTGAACAAGTGGACTGGTGCCTATATGACTCCGATAAGAAAGAGTCATGAAATTGGAACTAGATCTGGACATATTGCAATATCTCCTCCTTTTGTGGGGAATGTAGCGAGCAAGTTATTCTCTTTCTCGAAAAAGCTACAAAATTTATAACCAATTGTCGAAGAGGCTTAGAGAAATGCCTACATCTAAGATGTCTATTAAAAACTTTATCTACTGAACTTGAAAAAAGTCTGCAATCCTGTTGATATCTTTTATTTTTTTGATTATGACAATACTTTCTCATGGTTGAATAAAAGACAAGGATAATTGTTATCGGAAACAGATTTTCTTGAGATTTTTTATTTCCAAGTTTTGTATTATTATAATTGAAATGTTATGCACTATATCTTCAAATTAGTTAACATTACATACAATCAATTGCTAGTCATGGTTCTCAATTTTTTGCATAATGTTACACTCGAATTATACCTTAATTGTTCCTAATTTGATGATGTATATATTATTCTTTTCAGTCGAACTTTCTGATATTGATATATTGTATTGTACAACTAGTGAGATATACCTATCTACATGAAATTAATTGCACAATTATTGTGATGTGATAATTATTTTAATATATATTGTACAATTTCCAATTTTATTATTTGATGGAATATGTGTGGTTTGAATCCAAATAAAGATATTCTATATTCTATATTCTATATTCTATATATTCTAAAAAGGTTAAAAGCTGATGGTTGTTGAAATGGAATGAATAGATACCTCTAAAGATGATCTGGCCTCGGATCTGATGAATCAATTGGAATACAACTTTCATCTATCTCAAAAATGTCTCAACCGGTAAATGTCATGCTTTATTCCAATAAAAAAATGTCAAACGATGAGCTTAATTAGCTAAAATCTCGATCACTATTAATATCGACAGGCGAAGTCAAATTAACGCATGATTACACTTTGTTACAGAGGTCAGCAGAACAAACACGAAACACTTCTACAGTCACCGCACCCTCTTCTGAAATTAGATATGCTTAATCTGGCTGGAACAATTAGAAAAACGCTGATCATTTTACGGAGATACCTCGCTGATGCTCCTTCATTCGGACCCTACAGGCTGAGTATCTCCCGATTTGAAGGGCTCACTTTAACCACTAGTTCATGATATGATTGTTTATTTGTACACACATTTATATTCACACCGTTCGTATACTAACATGTTTTGCTTTGTCTTTTAGCATCTATATCTGCATTATATGATTCAGAACAATTTATTCATCATATAACCCAATCATGGAACGCCTACTCAGACCAGAAAGATTTGATGTTGAACCTAGTGCACCAGATGCAGCAAAACAATGGAATCATTGGTATCGTACATTCTGTGGTCTCCTGAAATAAGTCGAATCCATGAATCCGGATAAATTAGACACTCTTATTTCCTACGTCTCTCCTAACGTATATGAACACATCGTTGACTGTGATACGTATGATAATGCTATCAAAACTCTAATGAATCTCTATGTCAGACCGAAAAATGAAGACTTTGTTCGTCATATACTCGCGTCTACTAAACAAGAAAATGGACAAACATTAGATTAATTTGTTCAGATTCTGAAATCGTTAGCTAGGGAGTGCAATTTCAAACCAACTACGGCCGAGGAAAATCGAGACGATGCTCTGCGCGATGCCTTCATTAATGGAATCCAGTCCAATTCAATCAGACAACGTCTCTTAGAACACAACTCACTTAATTTTCAAGCGGCTTTTGATAAAGCACGTGGTCTCGAAATGGCGGAAAAGCAATCATTATCATATCAAAACTGTTTGAATTCTGCACACACTGCAACGGTTCAGCCACTCAGTCCTTCATCAACCTCCGATAAATATACAGATAATTTTGTTGCTGCTGTTAAACAAAAATGTGACTTTTGTGGGTACGATTATCATTTAAGATAGAAATGTCCGGCCAGAAACGCTTTCTGTAAAAGTTGTGGAAACAAAGGACATTTTCAAAAGGTATGCCGCTCTAAGAATCACCGCCCAGTGGTTTCGACGCTTCATCCTACCATATCTGCAACTGTATTAGCTGCTGCTCCTGATTGTCTCACCAAATGTGTATAAATCTAGAAGTCAATAACATAAATTGTCATGCTCTCGTTGATACAGGCGGTTCCTGTAGTTATGTTTCAGAAGCCTTCGTTTTGAAAAATAATTGAAAAAATTCACTCTCACAAGAAACAATAACCATGATGTCTAGCTCATTATCGAGTCATACCAAAGGCCATTGTTTTGTGTCGATTCAATACAAATCATGTGTTTATAAAAATATCGAGCTATCTATACTTTCTGATCTTTGTACTGACGTACTCCTCGGTCATGACTTCCTTGGATTGCATAAAAGTGTAAATATCTCTTTTGGTGGTCATAAATCGTCATTCACCGTCTGTTTACTGAAATCTGCATCTGTTACGTCCCCGCCTCTTTTCCACCATTTAACTGCTAACTGGAGGCCTATTGCTACGAAATCAAGAAGGTACAATCGAATGGATGAAACATTTATCCGGGATGAAATAAACAGATTAGTTTCTGATGGCATTATCGAACCTTCAACATCCCCGTGGAGAGCACAAGTTCTCGTGGTATCGAATGAGAATCACAAGAAACGTATGGTTGTGGACTACAGCGAAACGGTCAACAAATTCACAATCTTAGACGCCTATCCTTTGCCAAAAATAGACGAAATGGCTGAAACCATTTCAAATATCATATATTCAGCACTTTGGATCTCAAAAGCGCTTACCACCAAATACCTATCCAAGAACATGAAAAGGTATTTACTGCTTTCGAAGCGTGTGGACGCTTGTTTCAATTCCGTCACATTCCCTTCGGAGTTACGAATGGTGTCTCATGTTTCCAATGAACTATGGATCATATAATCGCACAGGAACATCTCACAGATACATTTGTCTACGTGGACAATGTGACAGTTTGCGGGAGAGATACGCTTGAACACGAAACAAATCTCAACAAGTTTCTTAATGCCGCTAAAAAATATGGATTGACATTAAATGAATCAAAGAGCATTTTCGCAGCTAAAGAAATTACTCTCCTTGGTTTTCAAATATCGAATGGAAAAATTAAACCTGATCCTGACCGATTAAAGCCTTTACAAGATCTCCCACCACCGTCGAATGTGCGATCGCAACAAAGAATTGTGGGATTTTTGCTTATTATTCGCCGTGGATCTCCAACTTCTCCGATAAAATTCACTCACTCGTTCATAATCGAACTTTTTCTTTTCCCGTCTCTGTGAAACAAAATTTCGATGATCTTAAAAAATAATTAGCCGTAGCAACTCTAGCTTCTATTCGTTGTGATATTCCGTTTGTCGTCGAAACCGATGCTTCGGACGTAGCTATTGCTGCCACTTTAAACAAAGATGGAAGACCCGTGGCGTTTTTTTCTCGGACGTTGACGCCATCTGAAAAACATTACTCAGCTGTTGAAAAAGAAACCTATGCCGTGGTTGAAGCTATTCGAAAATGGAGGCATTTGCTTTTGGGTAATCATTTCAAACTTGTCACTGATCAAAGATCGGATTCCTTTATTTTTGGCAATCAAAATCGGGGAAGAGTGCAGGACGATAAAATTTTGCACTGGAGAATGGAATTATCACCTTACAGCCTCGATGTTGTCTATAGACCCGGAAAAGATAACAAAGCAGCAGATGCACTAAGTCGATCCTGTTGTGGTGCGCTTCTAACTGGACTGGATTGAAAACAAATACATGATTCTCTTTATCATCTTGGAATTTCTCGTATGCTCCACTTTGGGAAATCTCGTAATTAACCATATTCTATTGAGGAAATTCGATAAATGACCTTGAGTTGTGAATTGTGCTCTGAAATCAAGCCCAGATTTCCTTCGGCAATTCAAGGCCAATTAATCAAAGCTACCCAACCGTTTGAGCGGTTATCTATGGATTTTAAAGGACCTCTTTCTTCATCAACTCGTAATCGTTATCTATTGACGGTCATCGATGAATATTCTCGATTTCCCTTTGCATTTGCTTTGTCCAGACCTTAGCAGTCACACCGCCATACTTCACCTGTGTCAAATATTCGCAATGTTTGGGATGCCTTTGTACATTCACTCTGACAGAGGTTCTTCCTTCATGTCGACCGAGGTACAAAATTTTCTTCGGGAAAAACGGTATAGCTTCGAGTAGAACGACTCCCTTATAATCCCAAAGGAAATGGACAGGTAGAAAGAATGAATGGTACCTTATGGAAATCGATCCCTTCTCGCTCTCAGATCAAGGATTTTCAGTTGAAAACTGGGAATGCGTGCTGCTGGACGCATTACATTCAATCCGTTCATTATTGTGCACATCTACCAACGAAACTCCTCACGAGCGTCTTTTTCGACACAATAGAAGGTCGACTTTTGGTAACACACTCCCAACCTGGCTTACTGTTCCTGGCAAAGTTTTACTCAAGAAGAATGCTAGAGTTTCTAAATATAACCCCTCAGTGGAATAAGTTGAATTAATTCATTGCAATCCTAACTATGCGCATGTTCGTTTTCCTGATGGAAGAGAAGATACAGTATCTATCCGTCAATTAACCCCGAAAGGCTCCGACGCACTGATGAATGAAGCTGGAACTAATATGGGACTCGTGAAAATGAACCGGTTGTTGCTGATGAACAAACCTCCTATAATGACGATACCGATAATGATAATGTTAAGGCAAATGGTGAATCTATGGATAACTCAAATGCTCGTGACCTATCAGAGAATCTCAATGACCTTATCAATCAACAACAACGTGTTCATCCTTATAACTTACGAAGTGGAACTGTTTAAATACTATGTTTTCTCAATCCTCTTTGAATTGTTACTATAACATTCTTGTTCCGACTCTGACGCTACGCTACAAATCGCAGTGGAGGAGAATGATATGATTGTTTATTTGTACAAACATTTATATTCACACCGTTCGTATACTAACATGTTTTGCTTTGTTTTTAGCATCTATATCTGCATCATATGATGAATAAAGCCTAATATTTTAGGCAACTCTTTCTTCTGGTTTCCGACTCAATCTGCCCGTTTGCTGTATTTGTTACTGTGATTCAGAACAGTTCATACAGCGAAACACAAAATCCTACCTAATAAAAAGAAACTATACGCCGTCATCGTGGCCGTCCCCGCCACATATTGACCCCCAATAACGGACACCTCCTATAGTCCCCAGCGCCACTCCTAACACTCATGTTTATCACGACCGGTGCAGAGGTCCTGAAACCGTCAAAACGTAAGACTCTTGCGGCCCCGAGTTTCACTGATTTATCCCATAAAACTTCTTCCTATTCCAACCATACCAACACCACCTAGGACAGACTACGATTAGGTCTTGTACACTCCCGGAGCAGCACCTCGAGCCCAGAAAACCCGTAATTTTATTGCTTTCAAAACCTTCAACTCCAACATCCGCTAGTTAAAAGCGGGACTAAGGAAGTCCAGATCGATGATGACCATTCCATTCTCATCAACAAGCGATCGATCACTCTTATTAGCCCTCGGTCACGCTCCGGCCGCCAAAGGAAACTGCCGCACGCTTTTCCGCATGGATCCCTTTCGGCAAATCTTATTCATTGTAGATCACTTACGCCAAAAATCAGACAACTGCAAGCATTTTTAATTCTCAAATGAGCTAGATATGTGCTTCCTGGGTGAAAGGTGGCTGCCCCCTTCGATATAATGCGATGATATTTTCCTCATCAATGGTTACACTTTCTTTTAAAACGACAGAGCTGTTGTTCGAGGGAGTGGTCTGGTTATCGATGTCCGATCCTCTCTCATGCCTAAACGTTTGTCTACATCTAACTCACTAGGATTTTGATTGTTTTCATTTTAGCTACTGGTTCTAAATCAAAGCTTATCCGTTTGCATTGCCTATAGACCCACGAATCCCTCAACAATCGAGGACACTCGTGGGGCCCAATTTATGTCCACTTTTTTCTCTCAAAATACCAATTAATACATCGTTTTGGGTGACCTGAAACTTCCTCTGACTAACTAGTACAATCTAACATCAGAAAATCATCTGGTGTTTTGGCTCTTTGGGAAAAATCTACTAAATAAACGTGTGCACTTTCCTACCAGAGGAAACAACGAACTCGATTCTGTTCTCTCCAACAAAGATGTGTCCAATGTTTGATATCGAGAGATATTTCCTAATTTCAAACATTGCCAGGTATCCTTCCGTATTCCTCCTCTATCCTCTATCTAAAGAGAGAGAGCGTCAGTCATTCAGTTAAGTCGCTGACTGGGAACAGTTTCGCCGACTCTGTGACGCCGTTAATTGTAGAGATTCAATTCTCCCAGACAACATCCCCGCGTATTTTTCCGATGCCCATAAAATCTTATCCTACAACTTTACTTCTGTCACCTATAATCAACAGATTCGCACGACTGACAAGTTGAACATCTTGTTTAAAGCACGCAACAACCTTGCACGCGATTCCAGATTACGCACCTTATCAATAGTACGCGCTCTCGCACTCCGACGTATCGATGAGCTCATTGAACAAGTTAACAACAAATAAGCGCTAGGCATCGAAAGACGCATTCGACCAGCACCCAACTTCTGAAAGAAATTCAGTCATCAACAATCAAATGTTACCAAAATCCAAATAAAAAAACATAACCTTCTCTCGTTCTGAAGACTCCAGCTTTGTCGACGACTATCTAAATTATCTATATTATCAATATTATTATCTATAACGGTGTCGCTAACAATCTGCGTTTGTTCAAGCAATCAAAGACATCAAATCTAAAAACCAATTTGATCAATACGGTGTCAGGCAGCATAATTGCTCTTCTAGGTTGGAACCACTTCTCTCTGGTTGCTGATTTTATCAAAGGATGTCTCGAAATTCCCTATCTAGACCCGGAGTGGCTCAACTCGACCATCTATCCAATCTCCTCATTCAAAGATCTCCACCCAATAACTATAGTCCCTGCTTACACTAAAATCTTCGACAGGATGTTATATAACGCAATCGACCCTTTAAATAAGTCTCGAGATAACTTCTGCCCCGGTGATGATCAACATGGCTTCTTAAATTGCCGCTCCTCCACCATTAGTTTAGTCAGTATCCTTAAACACTTCTACTCTTCTATTTCTAAAATTTATGAATGCACATTCCTCTTTCTAGATATGTATATAAGAATTTCGATTCATTATCGTTTTCGGCAATAGAATCCGTCTTATTGGGCAGTGGTACATTATCTAAAGTCTATGTCCTATCTCTCATCTCATATACTAACGAATTTTACTGCCATCTCACACTAGCCTCCTCTTATGCCATCAACCAGATTTCTTTTAGATTTCTAAAGTGTCTCCTCTTTCAGCCAGAACTATCGGGAACGCCTTCACCTGGCTAAACTTTTCCGCTCTGGATTATTGCAAACTTACGAGCCATCTCTTTCTTTCATAAAATCAAACCTTGCCTGCCACTGTCCAATTTCGTTCACTCAATTCACCACTACGTTACGCGCTACAGCAGCTTTGCAATACAATCCATCAATACTCCCAATGTATTTAACAAAATATGTCTATTTTCCAAATCCACAAGTGTATTCAACTCACTGTATTCGGAAATTAAGCTTACATCCCAGCGTGAGTTTAAGAAGGTGGCACATACTCACTTCTGTAACAAATTCCTATACGAGAACTCTGATTGGAAGTGGAACTGGTTCCTCCGTCAAGCATAATACATTCTTACCCCTAGGCTTTTAACAAATTTCGGAGCGTTAAATCTCTTCTTGCTCAGACTCCAATTTCGACAAGTCGCCTTTGATTCTAAACGTGTAATCTGGACTCTTCAATACCATTTCTCCTTTACCGCATCCAAGTAGTAGGTACTTAAAATTGAAATGTTATGCATTATATCAACATGCTAGTCAACAATCCATACAATCAATTATTAGTCATGGTTCCCATTTTTTGCATAATGTTACACTCGTATTATACCTTAATTTTTCCTATTTTTGATGATGAATCTAGTATTCTTTACAGTCTAACTTTCTGATATTGATATATTGTATAGTACAACTAGTGAGATTTACTTATCTACATGAGACTAATTGCACATTTTTATGTGATGTGATATCTTTTTTTTATATTGTACATTTTCCAATTTTATTATTTGATGGAACATGTGTGGTTTGAATCCAAATAAAGATATTCTATTCTAATCTATTCTATTCTAATTTGCTCTTTTATTTCTTCTCATTTTGTTTTGAGAGTCGCCAAATCTACTACACCATATGACGGTATACATCGGACGCTGGCTCCTCGTCGCCTTCCAACAGTCGTAACCTCACTCAGCTAAAGTCAGTGAACCGTGCTGTTGACACTGATATTTTGACTCGCCATAAGCTTCAATCTAATCGACTTTATCCTAGTCAATACCAACATGCAGAAACTCAAAATCTACGACAAAGAATTTCGACGGCCCAATTTTTTAGCAGGTTCGTCCTCAGCTTCTAATTTAGTCTCAAATTCGTTCATCCGACGACATCAAACCTTGCATTAATACTCAGAAACTTAAAGAGCCTTAATCAAGTCGATCCTTACCTAGTCAAATGGAATCTCTTTTACTCCAGAACGACTATCTCTAAGTTGATGAAAGCGCTTCTCTTTCACAACACTTTTCATCATTATTGTTAAATATATTGCTAATCACAATTTCATTCAACTTCAAATATCCTATGTTTGATTTGCACTATATCATTTCAATTGTTCGGCAAGTTGGCCATTGTTTTCAGATAAATTATTTTTTATTATTATTATGAAAATCTGTGAAAACTTACAGCATCATCCCCGCGTTGTTTAATGGCCTTCGACAAATGTTTTTTTCCTTTAATATGATCTAAGTATTGCCGCTCATTGTTTAATTCGATATTACAAATCTCACAGTAGCTATTCATTTTGGACCTCTGGTACAAACTATTGTTGTTTGAAGCGAAATTAAGAGTGTTGCCACCACTGTCCATACAATCTCTCTCTGGTAACTTTTCAATATCGTTAAATTCATTGCTTTTGTTGCAATCATGTCCCAACAATCTCGCCGTCGTGAAATACTCATTACAATGGAAACATTTAATCGGAATTGATTTCTCCAGTTTATCGCATAAATTGGGTTGAGGGGGTGCTAAAAGTAAATTTCCCTTGTGCCGCTTGCTCAATAAGTGCGCTTCGATTTGTTCAACATTGTTACAAGTAATATCGCACACCGGAAATATTTGAAAAGGCATTTTGAAGGCGATATCTTCGGAGAATAGCTAAAGGAATCATTAAAATAAATGGATCATTCGAACATACCATGATAAGTATTCCAAACTCGCCAAAGTAGCTTAACAAGAGATTTAGATAGAACTGCTTTACATAAATCATACGGTTATATTGCACGTAAAACAAACAACTTTAAAATAAAACTGTTAAAAGATTTGTTTATTACACAGTCAAATATTCAAATACTAGCCGAATAAACATAAATCGTATTTATTTTGTCGGAGGCCAATATCTTATTCTAATCGGGACGATACAATTACATTACAGCGAAGAATACACTTAGGATTTTTTGTGTAACATTCCGGCCTGATTAACAATTATAGATAAATTTACACCAAATCGGCCGATTGGAAAAAATGACTTTGAAAAATAAAATATTCGTATAATTTCTTGAACATGTTTTATTTAAATCCGTTCGAGAATATATATAAAATTTATTTGTGCGTAATTTAAGTTTGCGTAATTATATTGTACATGACGGGCGTGATTTTCTCTGGTAACTGGCAATTGATATCTTATTTCTCGATACAGTTTAAAAAATGATCTTCACAATATATTCCTGTTAAAACGAGATTCCGTTTATATTTGTGCATATTGAGATCGTTCAGGTAATTTAATTATTCTGAATTTCGTGTCTAATCTCTTTTCGTGCTAAGCATGTGGGGTTCCGTTTATTGTAAGAAGTAAAGTTTTCTAACTATCACTCGAATATATATATATATATATATATATATATATATATATATATATATATATATATAGGTGTGATTAACTTGGAGGCTAATATATTTTAGGAAAATGATGGCATGTTACACGGAGTCGTAGGCATGAATAGTTTGTGAATATTAGGAGAGTGTGAATGTCCAGAACTCATTTTAAAAACTAACGTTTTGAGTCCTGTTTGTAGGCTGGTTACCCTTTGAGTAGATGCACATGAGCAAGTAAAATTGACGAATTAGAATGTGCGAAGTGAGGTTCAGAGGGGTTTGACTATACCGCGCCAACACCGAAATGGTTCGCACGCGTAGAAATACGATTTATATATAATAGATTACGTATTAATAGTGTAGAAAGCTTAAGAAATTAGAGAACAGTGAGAACCCATCAATCAGTGAAAGAACAACGCTGCATGCATGTAAATGTAAAGGAATGAAGATTTTACCGACGCACAACTATTATATCTTTAAATTAATGATGTCATGATTACCGCGAAATGGGTTACCCGTTGTCGATCAAGGCCAGAATGTAATAGGAGTAACTGGTATTCAGAAATATTTGTAATTCAACTGTTATTAGCGCAAGTAAGATTGAGTATTGGCTAGCTTATATTGGATTCTGGTATGCATCAAAATATTTGAGTAGGTTTACACTAAGAGTACCAATTATTATGAAATTCAGTTGCTCAATATCGTATAACAGTTCATCGATCTAATTTATTATATAATGGACTGTAAACAGACTTATGCCAAGGGAAGTGATAAGATATTGTGCAGGAAGAAATATTATCCACAATCGGGTGTATATTAAATTGTGTTGCCTACATTCCGTTATATGTATTTGTAGAAAATCGGTTAATAGCTGACGGTTGTTGAAATGGAAAAAATATATAATAAAAATTCTGTGAAAACTTATGCCATCATCTTCACGCTTTTCAATAGCATTTTACAAATGCTTTTTCCTTTAATATGACTTAGTTTCTGCGCCTCAAGGTGTAATTCTATATCACAATTCTCACTGTAGCTAGTAATTTTGGACCCCTTTTATAAAATATTTCTGTTTGTAGAAAAACAATAAATAGCTGACGGTTGTTGAAATAGAAAGAATAGATAACGAAAAATAGTTGGAAAATCGCGACAGCCGGAGTGATCCGGCTCGTGGATTTCTTAAATTATGAACTAAGGTCGTGTTTTATTTAGTTTTAGATTTTCTGGGTTTCTCGTATGATCTCATTTCTGGGAAGCTACTACGCTTGGAATTTACTTGTATGTTTTAGGATTTACTTTTGATCACATCAGAATTTTCTATATAAATAAATTTTTCTCTCGCCTGATTCTCAATTATATCTGTTTCTTTATGACATTCCTCTATCATATACCAGATTTTTCCGTCCGCTTCCACCACCCCTTTCTTAATTCACAAGTTCATATCTGTGGCAATAGCCACATTTAAGACAAATAATGAACAAAGGGTCTTATCTAGGGCAGACAATATTTCAACAGAAATTCCTCGCAGAAGCGCCCGTATAAGAATGAAGCAGTCAGCTCAATGATAAAAGCAGACTTCGAGCTGAAGTGAACATAAATTAATTAATATGTGTAAATTTGTTTTATTAAATCGATGCTCGTTGTGCGAGCAAAATTCTATATATAATTGAGTAAAAATAAAGCATTTGTGGTACATTTAAAATGTCTTCTGATGGGTTGGAAACGTTGATTCAGGCATTGACTTCTCAAATGAATAATTTAACTGCAGAATTAGGCATAATTAAGGCTCGTCTGGACGATACGCTAATAATAAACACTGACGACATACATGTACGTGGACCATCCAACATAGGTGGACATAACAATGGCGACCGCGCCGAAGAGGAATCAGGAGGAAATATGCCGGCGTTTTCAGCCGAATCGACGAGTTATTTCAGACCGTCATCAGAGTTTAAGCCGATGTTGGCACCACTAGATGTGGAAAGGCCACAGTTGTGGTTCGAAAAATTTGAAGCATCAGTTCGAGCCCAAGAATTTACATTGGAAGCACCTATTGTGCGTGTAGCTGTCCAGGAATTAGTGGACCGGACAGTAGCAGTCCAATTGGAATTGCCGGTTGACCTCACGTATGAAGAATACAAAAGACGCGTGTTGGATCATTTCCGGGCCAGGCCTCAGGAAGTGTTCTTAGAATTATACAGCCTGAATCCATTAATGGGTGAGATGCCCATGGATACCATGGCACGAATCAAGCGGTGGTTCTCGAAGCTTACATAGTCTTTACCCGGCTTGCAACCACATGAGGCCATCATGTTCATGCTGCTGGATCCTACCAGATACGGTGAAATATCCAGCGCTCAGGAAGGCCTTGAAGAGAGACTTCAGGCTCTTCAAAGTTCGGTCATAATGACAAACAAAGTGGCAGGTGCATCTCCACGCATGGGTCCAGTTACGACATCTGGCAGGAGCGACATACCGTATTGGAATTCTTCGCGGCATAATAAGCAGTTCCGCGATAGAAGGCAACAGCCAGTGGCCGGGAAGCAAAGTCAGTATATAAGAACTCCAGCTCCGACGAATACGGGGTATAAGCGTCAGCAAAACCCATGTACTGCTCCTCGAGGACTGCCAGTGCAGTGGGGTAACAGGGTGCACAATCTCACAAATAAAGGTGGGAGAGAGCAGGACACAAATATTAATTCTTTGGTGGCTCCGACGGGTAGATCAAATGAAGACCAGCAGAACAAACAAAAAGGTGGTCCGAACCAGATGGCCTTTGAAGAAAAGGAAGTGTGGGAAACATTGCCAAATGTTAGAATTTTCATTAAAGTTAAATTTTTAGAACTCTTCAACGGACAGCCAGTAATAATGCAATTGGATACTGGAGCTGATGTGTCGGTACTACCATTGACTTGGCCATTGAACAATGTAAAACCTACGAAAGCAAGTTTATGTCAGGCATCGGGCGCATCGATGGTGGCTGTGGGCGAGTGGGACACGAAGTTGTTAATAAATGAAAATGTCTATCATATGTCTTTTGTTGTTTCGAATACGCAAACGCCCTTATTGGGACTTGATTTCATTAGAAAATGGGTTAAGACGATAGACTGTCAAAATAAACGTGTATGCCTATCGCGGCCTGAGGGAATAAGTTCAATAAAGTCTATATGTTCCCCTAAGATGCAGGAGGAGACCAGTTGTCTGCCTGGGTGGTCGAAGAATCTTCAAAACCAATATAACATTATATTCCAACTGCTTGATTGTAGTGAGCGTCCAGGGCCGACGGTCGACTAGTTTAAGCTATGGCTAGAACTAAATGACGGTTACAAACCACCAAAAGTATATGGTGTTCCTCCAAAGAAATTAGTAGCAGCGACTCGAGCAACCCAAGAAATGATAGAAGCCGGCGTTCTTGAACCGTCATCATCTGTTTTTTGTGCTCCGATGGTTTATGTTACGAAAAAGGATGGTTCGCTCCGACCGGCGGCTGATTCTAGGCAATTGAACTCAGTAACTAAACCGGATCCGTATCCCATGCCGGCTCTGCGTGATCTGTTTATACAGCTAGCGGGAGGCAAATGGTTTAACGTGCTTGATCTTAAGCAGAGATTTTGGCAAATAGGCGTGCGGTCCAAAGACCGATGGGCGTTACCGGTACAAGTACCCCAAGGTCATTTCCAAATCACCCGGGTACCATTTGGCCTTAATACGAACCGAAAGTGTTCCAAAGAATGATGGACTCGTTCGTGTCTGACTTAACTTGTACAACAGCTTGCGTAGACGATGTTATTAGATGGGCCACTACTGAACACGAATTACGTGTGAGGCTGCAGAAGATGTTGGCCAAAGCTGTAGAATGGCGATTACATTTTAATCCAGAAAAGGTACAGATAGGTCAAGAAGTGCGGTTCTTGGGGCACTTAGTCTCAGCGGACGGATGCATGCCGTTAGATTCAAATGTACAACGTATCAGGGATTATCCGGTGCCTACTATTAGAAAACAATTGCGCCGGTTTATTGGTATGGTGAATTTCTATAGACCATACCTCGCAGGGATGGCGATTACGCAAAAGCTCTTATCTCAGTTAACTAGTGCCAAGATGCCATTTCGTTGGACGGAGGAGGCTCAACAAGCGTTTGTGCTATGCAAGCAGAAATTAATAGAGGCAACTATTTTGACTTTCCCGGTAGGTAATATGTCAATTGTTACAGACGCGTCAGATATTGGGATAGGAGCGGTGTTACAAGCTGACGGACGTCCTGCGCAATATATAAGTCGCACACTCACTAAGGCGGAACAGAACTATACCGTCACAGAAAAGGAATTACTTGCCGTACAATGGGCGCTACGGAAGTTTAGATATTTTGTCATCGGGGGACACGTGGACGTCTTTACTCGACCACAAAGCGCTAGTGCATTGGAGATCACTATGTATTGAGAAGAAACGAGTACATCGAGCCATTGAAGAACTAGAAGAGTACGATATATCAATTCATCATAGAGCAGGAATCGAGAATGCGGCGGCCGATGCGCTCAGCAGAATTTCCGCTGTGCGGGTTTCGCCGCTTATAAAAGTCTCTGAAGAACAGGGAAGAGATGCTACATGTCAGGAAATAGTCAATCAATTAAAAAAGGGCACTGTGGTGTCTGCACCATATAAAACGTCGAGTCTACAGAACGGCAGGTTGGTGCGGAAAGAAGGACAATCTGTGCAATGGTTTGTGCCAGAATCTATAAGAACAGAATTAATGGCCTTTTGGCATGAAACGTTGGGACATCCCGGCGCTGGGCGGCTCATTGAGACATTGCAGTCACGATTGTATTGGCCTGGCATGTCCAAAGAAATTCGTAGCTATTGTCAACAGTGCACTACATGCCAACGTTGTAAACCACAAAAACGAGAAAAAGTCACTCCGATTGCTTTCAATGCCACTGCACGGAACGAGTTTCTGCATATCGACCTGGTAGGTCCACTGCCGGTAGCTCGCGGCGGCGTGTCCTATGTGTTTTCCATGGTCGATAAGTTTACCCGATGGGTCGAGTTTGTACCACTGAAGAAGATCACAACAGAAAAGATTATAACGTGCTTAGAAGAGCGATGGCTCAGTCGATTCGGTGCACCACAAGTTATTGTTACCGATCAAGGCGCACAGTTTGAGTCGAAAGAATTTAATCAGTGGTGCAAAGACCTTGACATAAAGCATTCCCGCACAGCCACTTATCACCCGCAAACCAATGCGACGGCTGAGCGCGCACATAGAACGATGAAAGAGGTACTGCGATGTTGGTGCCACGAGAGCCCTGGAACGTGGAGAGACAAATTGCATTTGGTCTAGCGGGCCATGCGCTTTACAGTCTCAACAGCTACAGGATTCGCTCCAACGACCATGGTCTATGGAGGACACATAAGACTGCCAGGTGAACCTGTAATCCAAGGATCCCATGAGCGCTGCACCATAGCGGATATTCAGGAACGACTAAAACAGTTAACTGAATATGTAGGCGCCACACAGCGACAAGGCTATGCAAGGCAACCGACACGCACTCGCCTAAAGGTCGGCGACTATGTCATGGTAGCAAAGGTTGAGCCCATGGCACTGCAGGCTGTCAATGATGAGCCGTATCGCGTGGAGAGGGTGGACTCAGAGCACAATACTATTTCTGTTAGCCTGCCCGATGGACCACGAGCTGTTGCACTGGATCGTTTAAGCAGAGTGCGAAAGCCGATTCCTGAGGGGGGGGGAAGATGTGGCAATGGCCACCTTTAAGACAAATAATGAACAAAGGGTCTTATCTAGGGCAGACATTATTTCAACAGAAATTCCTCGCAGAAGCGCCCGTATAAGAATGAAGCAGTCAGCCCAATGAGAAAAGCAGACTTCGAGCTGAAGTGAACATAAATTAATTAATATGTGTAAATTTGTTTTATTAAATCGATGCTCGTTGTGCGAGCAAAATTCTATATATAATTGAGTAAAAATAAAGCATTTGTGGTACATTTAAAATGTCTTCTGATGGGTTGGAAACGTTGATTCAGGCATTGACTTCTCAAATGAATAATTTAACTGCAGAATTAGGCATAATTAAGGCTCGTCTGGACGATACGCTAATAGTAAATATTGACGACATACATGTACGTGGACCATCCAACATAGGTGGACATAACAATATCCACACTTGTTGACCTCCAGCAACTAGTGGCAGATGTCACAGGATTGCTCGGATCCTTATCTGTAAACCTCTCTATTTGCACCTTGCAGCCACACCTGCTGCGTCTGTCCGATAACTTTATTAATAGCGTTGCAAAGGAAGTTGCTTTGCGCAATCACAGAAATCCCAACCTTTTACTATGGTCTCTGGCCTCTCCAATCTTAAGGTATAATCTGGCTTTGGATCTGATCAATCAATTAGGAGACAACTTTCATCCATCTCAAAGATGTCTCTACCGGTAAATGTCGTGCTATATTCCAACATAAAACAGTCCAAATATGACCTTAATCGGTTAAAATCTCGATCATCCTTAATATTGACAGGCGAAGTCAAATTAAATAATGATAACACTTTGTTACAGTGGACAGCAAAACAAGCACGAACCTCTCCGCCAGTCACCGCACCCTCTTCTGAAACTGGACATGCTTACCCTGGCTGGAGCAATATAAAAACACCGATCATTTTACGGAGATATCATTGGTGACGCTCCTTCCTTCGGACCCTTCATGTTGAGCATCTCCGATTTGAAGGGCTCACCTTAACCCCTAGTTCATACAGCAAAACCTAAAATCCCACCCAATAAATTCAAGCTATACCGCGTCGTCGTGGCTGTCCTCGCCGCGTAACGATCCCCACTAACAGACCCCTCCTCTAGTCTCCAGCGCCAGTCCAAAACCAATGCGGCCAGCCAATATGACGACCGTTGATATGGTCCTGAAGGTGTCAAAACGTAAAACCCTCACGGTTTCGCGGACCACCGATTAATTTCTAGACTCTGATCAGGACTTGTCCACTCGCACTTCCGTAACGCTGCCTCAGAGCAGCACCTGGAGCCCAGAAAACCCGCCATTAACTTGCTTTCAAAACCTCCAACTCCAAAAACCCGCGTAATAAAAGCGGGACTAAGGAAGTCAAGATCGATAATGACAGCTACATTCTCATCAGCAAGCGATCGATCACCATTAGTAGCCCTCGGTCACGCAGTGGCCGCCACTGGAAATCTCCCACAAGTCTTCCTCCCCATTCTAACTTTTTCGCATGGACAAATTCCGGAAATTCTTATCAATTTTAGATCACTTACGCCTAAAAAGAAACATCTGCAAGCATTTTTATCCTCAAACGTGTTAGATATATGCTTTCTTGTTGATACCAGTCTGTCCCCTTCTTCGATGACCTTTTCTTCATCAATGATTACAATTTCTTTCGAAGCGACAGACCTGTTATTCGAGGGAGTGGTCCAGCTGCCGATGTCCGATCTTCTGTCATGCATACACGTTTTTCTACATCTAACTCACTAGGATTTGTATATTTTCATTTTAGCTACTGTTTCTAAATCAAAGCTTATAGGTTTACATTGCTTATAGGCCCACGTATCCCTCAACAATCGAGGGCACTTGTGGGACCTAATTTATATCCACTTCTAGCTCTTAACATTACGATCAGTATATCCCTTTGAGTAAGTATGTATTAGGTTTTGCGAACCTAGTAACAAATTAGTTCAGTTGTGACCAGAAGGATAAACCAAAGGCAGCATGAACGGAAAGTATAATCTCATGCACATTCGTTTCGTGCTTACTGGCGACTCATCAGTAGGAGCCGGTATTACGCCCTTTAACCACTATATATATGAAATAATAAGATAATCAAAATTAAATTAGGCGATATTGAATTAATCAATCTCCACCTCTGTAAGTTAATATCAGTCCAGTGTTCTTATTCTTTCATTTGAGCGAGTTTCTGATTCTGATTCTGATTCGTGCAATCTTCGTTTTCTACCATTGTTTAGTGCTGTATTCCAAATAGGACCTAGTGATTTTTCTACGGCTGCTTCATTCATTATGTCATTTCTCGATTTAATCTCGATGGATTCTCTAATCAGTCTAGTCGATCTGTAACGGTTACAAATTGATATACGTCTGCACCCATCCCAATTAATTGTGTGTCCTGTCTCTACTGTATGGCGTGCAAGATCTGATCTATTAACATGGGCATACTTGCATGCGGTTTTATGTTCCCCTCTTCTAACCTTAATTGGGCGCATGGTTTCACCCACATACATCAGGTTACAGTCGTTACATGGAATTTCATATAATCCTGATGTGTCTAACGGTTCAATTTTCTTCTTTTGGTTGGGAAGTTTAATACCTAGGGTAAGGGTCTGTTTTAAAATAGTACGTATATTGTATTTTGATGCAACCATTTTGATTTTCCTACTTAGTTTAGAGTCAGGTATAACCATTACCCTCCGGTCATCTTTTGATTTATTTGACTTCACGTACTTCCAGTCATGATTAAATTTACTTATAACGCTCATTATAGTTGCTTCAATTAACTTTAGAGGATACCCATTAGCACTGAATATTTCTCGCAGTCTCCCTAATTCAATCTCTATGTTTTTTATCTGTTAATTTTAAGCTTCATATTATCATCGACTTTAAGATTTTGATTTTCATTCTATATGGAAGATATGAATCAAAATTAAGAAGGATACCTGAGGATGTATCCATTCTATAAACATCCCGTTCTAGTTTTGTACAATTTCTAATTAACTTGACATCCAGAAATGGTAATTCGCCACATGATTCATTTTCAATTGTAAATTTAAGCTCGCTCACCTGATTTGCTATGTTTAAGAAACTTATCAGTTGTTCTTTATTAATTTTAGTGTATACCTCTATATTGTCTAGTTGTTCATATATTTTATCATTATAGTCTGATTGACTCATCAGAACCGTCGCTCCTCCTTTGTCTGCTTTCAAACATATTTCACTGTTTGCTATTAACTCATTATTGAGACTTTTTATTTCATAATTTGGTATATATTTTTCCTCTGTGTACGTTAGCACAGCTGCGACTACGTCTCATTCAAACCTAACTTTATCCTTGTCTGAGAGGAATTGTGCTATTTTAACAGCCTCAGTAATTATCTCTTTTTTTGGTGATTTCTCAATTTGGATAGCTGTATTCAGACCACGATTAAGCATTTCCAGCTGTTTCTCATTAAGATTTATTTTAGAGAGGTTTACCACTCGATTAGTTACAACAGGACACGTCCTAACTGTGGTCTGTCTATAGATGCCCAAATTTCCTAACTTTCTATCATGCCTGATGTGAACCTTTTTTATCTCCTTATTACGTGCGCCATCAGTAAAATCCTCTATACATTTAAAGTCATCCGCGTGCAAGAAGGAAAGTAACAAAGATCTTATTTTAGTTTTCTCTCTAATTAGTTCATATTTGCGTTTCTCTAAATCGCTAATCAATGTATTCATTATGTTAAAAGTCAGTTCATGTTTAAGAGATCTACCTTTATCATTTAAATGAAATGGCGCAACATGTTTCTTTTAGAAATTAGCATAGTTTGGTTAGATGATTAGGAAGTAGATTGTCCTACATTTGATTATCAAGTATGGTAGTTCGATCGGAGTTTTAGAGTTGAAAGAACTGTCGGTAAATTTGGGACGGAAATCTACCATTAAGTGGAATTTTCCGGTAACCGATATCAAGGAGAGATTTCTTCTCTCGTTCTAAACTAGCGTTGTATCTTAAAGCTAGGACCATCCTGGATGGCGTAAGGGTGTTAACACACAATAAATCTAATAGTTCAGCAGTTATATAAGTTCGTATACCCCCTTCCATAGTCAAAAGTGATTTTGCCGATATCATCGAGAAACACCATGCAGTGTTTCAAATTTTTATGTCAAACGGAAGGGTTTGAAGGCAGGAGTAGAGCACTAAATAGGTTTGGTGGCAACGTTGACTTGTTCACTCGAGGCCTGCTGTAGCTGAACTTCACCAATTGCTCAAAGAAGGAATTTTTAGGACGTCATATTCCAATTTTGCTTCTTCAATATTGGTTGTTTCAAAACCTGAAACGGGACAATAGAGAGTTTGTAGGAATTACCATATATTAAACTCAGTGGCAAAGGGTGATTCTTTGAGACGTGATGGGATATGATGTTTATTTAATTTTATATCTCTAGCAAACTTACTATCTGATACTTATGGAGGAAAGTTCTATACCACTAACCGAATTTAGATTTACAGCAGCTGATCAATCAAAGCTTCCAACGTTTGGCTGATAAAGTTCTACATAATTTATAATTTGCAATGGTGTAACTAGATGACATCATTATATTTAGTCGATTTTGTGAGGAACATCGTAAGCATTTTGAAACGATTTTGACTCGGCTGGAAAAATATGGATTAGTAGTTATACCAAATAAGAGCTAAATTGGTTGCTCTTCGGTTAAATATCTTGGACAAACTTCCTAAAGACGAAATTAACCTTTTCGAAGACATAATCTAAGCTATGAAAGACGAAACAGAGCCCCGGACCATACGCCAGCTGTGAAGTTTCTTGGGCATGATTAGCTATTATCGACGATTTATTCCAGGACTAGTCGGAATTTTACGGTCGCTGATACGCCATCTCACACATTAAAAGATCACGATCAAGAAGTCCTGGCCTATGATCTTGAGACAGAAAGATCGAGAAAAATTCCATAGGGCTAAGGAAATGCTTAGATGCATCACCGTTCTAGCACCTGCAGATTAGGATAAGCCATTTGAGCTATTCACAGAAATCTCAGAGGTTGCAATAGGGGCAGAGCTTCAATATAGAGTCAAGGAAATAGTAAGACCAATTTGGGTTTATAGCCGAAAGCTTCAGGATAAAATTGGTAAAGAGCTTCTTGCTGAGTATGCTGCATTGCAACATTTTGAGCATTGTTCATACGTTCGTCAGTTTAAGTTCTTTACAGATCACATGCTGTTGAGGACAATGTTGACATGGTACAGGGAGTCGAACACATAAACATGTTTTGTATATTTGGAAAACTGTCCTATCAGATTCCAATAGGTCCACTCGGACTGATTCAGACTTGGCATCATTTTCTAATAGGACTAGACTCTACAAAATTTACCGGAAAATACCGTGACAGTTTGTGAGTATTATGAGAGTGTAGATATCTAGATCTCATTTTAGGCACTAACTTTTTGGATCCTGTTCGTGGGCTGGTGATCCTTTTAACAGTTGCACTTGAACAAGTAAAATTAACGAAGCAGGATGTGTTAAGTGCTGTTCGAAGGCTTTCGCTATTCTGCGACAACATCATAAGAGCACGACGACAAACTGATTAGCATGGATAAACCCGCAATACATATAAATTGAAAGCCAAATTAGATAATAGATTCTAACCTTTGGTAGTCGTGCATAAATTCCTCTTGACTGGAAATGTAGATTGCAAAATTTCTACGGAGTCAAATCAAGTTTGTGAGCCTCAAGTTAACTCCAATCCATCTGTAGTTATTGAGCAACATAGCAAAAATAAATTCTATTTACATTTTTCAAGCCAATGTTTACAGATTTGTTTACTAAGTAAACAAGTAATAAACAACATAAATTCTTTAAGTCGGTGATGGAAAGACAAGCGTTACAATTCTGGCGGTTGAATTTCTTTCTAAAGTAAAGCTTTTTCCTGAAGAAGTAGTGCGTATGGTTGCTATAATTAGAGCATTTATTGAAATCAGACAGCTAAATGAGATCTTACTGCAAATTGAAACTAGTAATCCTAAAGAATTCAAAAATCTTTTCAAATGTGCTGTTACAGCACTTAGTATAAAATTGGTTGCGTCTCAAAATACGTTTTTTTTCAAAGTTGGCACTTGATGCTGTCTGTTTATTGGACTCCTATTTACCGCTGAAAATGATCGATAATAAAATTATTTTACGTAGTGTGCTTGAAGATACATTGCTTATTTCGGGTGTTTCATTATAAAAAGCGTTCAGTTATACTGGTTGCGAGATGCAACCAAAGAAGTATTGCTACCCGAAGATTGTGTTACTAAATATCGAGCTAGATTTAAAGGCCGAAAGGGAAAAGACCGAAGTGCGCGTTAACTCTGTTGACGAGTACCAAAAGATTTTTAATGCCGAGTGAAAGATTTTATATGTTATATTAGAAGATTTACATAAATTTTGTGTTAATGTTGCCTTCCCTAAATTACCAATCGGTGATGTCGCTACCCTGTGGTGTGCTAATCTTGATATTTTCTGTTCAGGTCGTTTTATAGAAGAAGACCTTAAACGAACACAAAGTGTGCGGTGGAACAATTCGATGTACTGTGCAGAACATTACCATGTGTCTTGTTGGTACTTGTGAGCTATTTAAAGAAATTAAAATTGGTTCTGAATATTATATCTTCATTGGTTGTCCACAGGCTCGCACTTGTACTATAATTTTGCGCTTTGGCGCAGAACAGTTTATGGAGGAAACTGAACTTTCTCTGCGCGATGCTATCATGATTGAACGTCGAGCGATAAAAAATGATGCAGTTGTTGCCGTTGGAGTCGCTATATAAATGGAGTTGAATAAAACATAGAGCGACTGCTCGCGTATAGTGTCTAACCGTGATTAGCATTTCCTCGCAGAATGGCTCAAGCATTTGAGGTAACACAATGTCAGCTTTACGAGAACGCTGGTAAAGATTTGACTGATATTTTGATTATTTTGCATCAACGTCATGACAATAGCGAGATATTGACTGACGTATACGTGAAAAACGAGTGTGTAGTTGAGTTTTTGCGAATTGTATTTGGGAAACTGCCACGATCAAAATAAATGTAATTACGGCTACAACTGAAGCTGCTTGCCTTATTTTGTCCGTCGGTGAGTATATCAAGAAATTAGAGTCTCGTGCACCCGAAGCGTATTTTCCCCTATTACGCAGGAACAAATTTAGTTGCTTCACAAACTTTATATTGTGCTTTAGTTATTTGCATTACTGAACGTCTGCTTCGCTTTACTTGCTGTCCCCTCTTCATTGTGGTTATTGCCTAATGAAATGATTTTTTTGTAATTTATGGTCTGACTGGTTTACATTTGTTTTATTAATTTTATTTTTCTTCGGCGCCATATAAAGTTTTCCGTACTGAATTACGATCGTTTCAAACAGATTTTAAGTAAGCAGTAGCTCTTACGTATTCTGATGTAAATAAGCAGTAAAAGATGAATGAGCCCATGTAATTTTGATCTGATTAAATAATAATAATAAATTAGACCGAATGGGAGAATGTAATAACATATAAATCGAAACCAGAAATTTCCTTGTGTGGTGTTCGCTAACCTCTGGATATCTTTTTGGATTCACACTTAGTAAAAAGATATTCTTTGAAATGGTCTTTTTGCCACCGCTCTGTAAATAAATTATGTGGTAGAATGTGTTCTGAAAGAGATTTAAGTCTTTGCTCACAGATGTAATGGCACGATGAAAACTATTATCTTATTTAATAGTGATTGCGCGGGCGGTGGTAACTATTATTACAATCAAGTTTGCGATCTTGATATGTGCATCTGATCCATTAATTACTTACATTGATTATGATAATAATGATTATAATTGCTATCACCACCCACGCAACCAATGTTTGCTTAATTATATAAATGGTAATTTCAATACCACTTCCTCATGTGTCTGTTCAGGAATGACAGATTGGGGGTGATTAGTTGGAACTTTAGGTCTAAATGGATGCCATCTGATCTCCGCCTAATGTAAAAAATAGACTAACCACATCACATTAATTAGTATATAACTGAAAATTGTGTGGAGTGTGCGGCAGGGTGGCTCAGTAGTTAATGCACCAGATTCCGAAGCTGACGTGTCCAGGTTCGAGCCCTGTGCGCGGCAGATTTGAGCCAGTACGTTACGAGTTCTCAATAAGGATGAAACGGGTTTACTGGATGAATTGACTTTTCTACACTATACGATTCTTAGTTTATACTGACATATGTAAGTAATTAATGGGTAAGGTTCATATATCAAGATCGCAACCTTGATTATAATAATATTAGATTTGTGGATTGGGTAATATATCCAGAGGATTGATGTAATATTAGAAAATTTCGTGTTTATTAAACACAAATATTAAAATAATACGCGTGACTAACTTTAGTTTTACTATATTGTTCGACGACTGGTTAAATACAATGAGATTGGTGTTTATTTCAAGCTCGCAAACTTGATTTAAAGAAGAGCAGCTGCTGGCGATGGCCCTCAATTTGGCCTGGGAGAAATTTTTCGGCAAATGCCTGGAGAGTTTTTTGAGTATTAGGAGAGCGTGAATATACAGAACTCATTCTAGACACTAGCTCTTTGTGTCCTGTTCGTGGGCTGGTGATCCTTTGGTCAGATGCACGTGAACAAGAAGAATTGTTGCAAACAGCATACCCATAGCAGAATTGCCTGCTCGATTAAGAGCCAATCTGGATGTCTGTGATGCAATAGATCTAGAGTGGCCAATGAAGCTCATATGCTTGGATAAATTGTACCGACAGCAGGAACCAAAGTTGCAATACGGACTCGCACTTTGAGAAGCTACTCCATCTCATCTCAAAGATACTCCTGAACTTGGAGAATAAATTTAGCACCATAAAACGTGATATGTGTGCTAAAGTAAAAGTTCGAAATTTTATGTACTGGTAGGTTGCATTCTCGTGGCCAAAGTCCAAATTTCAAGCACAGGAGAGGTGAATCGCGTGACTTTGTAGAAGGATTTCGCGAGTAGTACATTTCGCGTAATAGATATGCCGATATTGTTAAGTGTCAAAGCGAGGGATGCAACTTTTTACGGTTGAGTGGTCACCGATAGAAAGGTAGTTCTTTTCCTGTGGCTAGGCGTAACTCACGGGAAGATCCGTTAAAGCTCCACTAGTAGGACCCGTAGCCTTTCGTCAGTTGGGGGTTATAAGGTACATTGTTAAATCTAATATTTAAAAGAGCTACACATAATCTATCATTATAGAATGGACACTACGCTACCTGTGATAATGGTGTTTAACTGAAGATATGTACAATTAAAGTCCTTGATTGTGGAAGTGGTGGTAATGATTATTTAAGTAAAGTTGCAAGCTTGATATAAATTCAAATACCATTAAATATATATTTATAGAATTCTTTATAGGAGCACAGAAAATTCATCAAGTAGACCGTGTTCGACCTTATTGGGAGTACATCAAATACTTTCCAGATTTTTCTCGTGGATCGGGCTCGAACCGCTTTACATTTGTTTCGGAATTCGTGAATATCCACTGCACCATCCTGCTGCATAGTACATAATTTTCAGTTACAGACTCCGAAGCGAATGTGCTAGATTCGAGCCCAGTCCGTGGCAAAATTCAAGACAGTACTAAAAAAATTCCCAACAAAGATGATACCTAATAACTATTTGAGTTGCCTTTGTTAATTTATATAATACCTAGTTTATAGTGTTCATATCAAGCTCACTAAATCAGTTTGAATAAATGTACCTGAGGACTCACGCACAGCAATGATTATGTAGTTTTATAAATCAGAAATTTAATAACAGTTATCAAGGTAGAATATTGTTTGCTCCATAATGATAGATTGGATGTGGATAATTGTCACTTTTGATTTAATGAGATGCCACATAGGCTCCAACGGTAGGAAAGACTAACCAAAAGCAAGTATTTATTAAAACGAAAAACTGTGTGTAATTTGCGCCACTTACTATATTAGGTAAATTTAAGTCTATGCTGGCAACATCTAAACATTTGCAAATCTTGCCGGAATATTTTTAACATATATACTTTTCATCACTATCTCCAGTAATAAATCAGTAATCATTTCGAAGAAAGTGTAACGGATCAAGAACAATTCGCCGACATATTGCGTAAATGAAATTCAAATTCAATTTACACGGCATCAATTAAAACATGCGAGATTTGCCGTTAACCAATAGCGTGCGAGATTTCGATTTCGAAAGTATTTAAGCACGGTGAATTTACCATGACAGTCAGTGTGCTACGTGTGCGTGCTGTCTGCAGTTATACGGGCTTTTCACTTATGCTGAGTTTTGGAATTGCTTCACACACATTGTCAATTTTAGTCAAGCCAATCTTGTTTCTGCACAACTCGTGAGACGGAGCAACATTTACTTATTAGAGCTTCACGTGTGCCAGTTACCGCACATCTTCAATGAGATTACTCAGCTACGCACTCGTCATTGATGTCAACGCCACAACAGAAGGAACAACAACCCAGTCAACCAGAGCTTGCCTCAAGTGTCTATGAGTACTTATAGACACTGCTATACTATCTTGCTATCTCGGCATTTGCCCGAGAACGTAATACCGGCCATAATAAGAGTTCTCCAATAGTACAGAATCTCAGCCACACTGGCTCCTTGCTGACTATGTAATGTCGTATGGTAATTACTTGAAGCTGGTGGCATTTTACAAAATTGGCGACCGCGTCAGGATACTGAGAAAAGTAATGTTTTTTACTTGTTAGCAAATTACAAAACTTTTGGTATAAATACAATCGACTGTGTTTATTTTTCATTTTATTTTTTTGAGTACAGTAAATTGACATTAGTATATACCATTTTTTACTCTGGTATTTAATCTGTCTAAAGTCGAGGTCTTGTGGACAATTTTTTGTTGGGAATTTATTTTATGAGGGAAGGTGTTCTATTTAAAAATTTTACCCTACGTACAAAACTGTACACGTGCTGATCTCGTGTGCCATACTGGAATGTGTATGCCGAATTTTCTTTTGATTTTGTGTAAGAACATAAATGACTGTACGAACGTACAGAACTGTGACTTGTGACTTTGTGAAAGAACTAATTTTATCTGTGTTCTATGCTCATTCACGACCGATTCAACTGCGGAAGATTCTGTTTCAACTCTGGAAGCAGATTTCGGTAAGCATCTCGCTTAAAAGTTCTTTTATACATTTCATCTTGCTTATAATTTTATGCTTTTAAGATCCCGTAAGATTGTTAGAATGTGAGGCCCAAATTTATATATTGATGTTCCTGTTTGAGATGGAGATAGCGAACTATTCTTTATCGTCACAAAAGGACAACCTATTGCACTCAAGAAGCGACCACTGGCTCCTGCTAAACTGAAAGCTGCCCAAGAGGAATTTTCAAGGCTGTTGGAAGAAGGAATCATCAGACCATCGAAAAGTTTATGGGCGTCACCACTTCACTTAGTCTCCAAATCAAACGGATCGTACAAAGCCTGCGGAGATTACCGCAAGTTAAATTCAGTGACAAAATCTGATGCACATCCTATTCCCAATATTAAAACCTTAGTTAAAAAATAAAACGGCAGCAATTTATTCTCAGTGATTGACCTCAGGCAAGCCTACCACCACATCTCGGTAGCGTCAGAACATACTGAAAAGACTTCGGTCATCATTCTATTTGGCTTTTCCGAACATCTTTACGTGCCTTTTGGAATTAAGTGGTCTACACAGACATTTTAAAGATTCATGGGCAACATACTTTGCGACGACGCCGCTTACAATATATTATATCTCGATGACATAATGGTATTCATTCCTGACTAAGAATATCATGCCAAGCATCTACGAAATGTTTTCTCACACTTAACCAACCACGGACTCAAGATCAATTGTGACAAGACGCAGATTGCAACTACATTCGTGGACTTCCTAGGGCATCGTATCATGCCACAAGGTATTCAACCTTTGCCGTCAAAGGAGAATTCAATCAGGAAGATCACGTCACCGAAGTCTGTTGGCGAATTTCAGAAAATTTTGGAAGTCCTAAACTGCTATCGAAAGTTCCTTTCCGGCCTTTCAAGACAACTTTATCCTTCGTGCAGGCACCTGCGGTATCAAAAAGGACTTAGCAAGAAATCCACCATAAATTAGTCATCTGAAGACAAGAAATTTATTCGAATCGCTATCAATTCGTTAGCAAATGCTACAATGCTAACGCATCCAGATTTTCAACGACCATTTCTACTCACGACAGATGCTTCTGAAATCGCTATTGGAGCCACTTTAGAACAAGAGGTGGACGGATTTCGGAAGCCTATCAGTTTCTATTCGCGTACTCAACATACAGTAGAATTGAGATACGACACTTTCGGTCAAGAACTCCTCGCCGTCCACGACGCAGTGCGCCATTTTATCAGCATCAGTGGCAGCAGCAGATTTTGTTTTTCACAGATCATGGACTATTAGTAAGCTCACTTTGAAACAAGACTTCAACTATCGCCAAGTACCCTGCCAGAGTAGAAAGACAGCTTTCACGTCTAAGCGAATAACAATTCGACATTATTCATGTCAACAGTTAATTTCAGACGACCTTCCCAGGCCAGACGTCTCGCTAAAACCATCTACGCCGTCACCATTCTCTGTCAACTCCGTGACACTCAGTGAACCTGCACTAATACTATCCCTCCTGCAAACGGAACTGCGCGGTGAAGCTCATATTCAAAGACCAGCAGCCCATCAGCCTACCAAGTCTATATGCCATCTCTGGGAAAGCTTACCAATTGCTTACTTTAAGGGTACGCAGCCCAACAAGCCAATTCTGCCGACCAGCACTCGTGAATCTATTAAAACGTCTGCGATACAACTTTTGTATAGCAAAGATTTACGCCTGCCTAGTCAGCTCCCACATCTACTACCTGTGGCAATAGCCACCTTTAAGACAAATAATGAACAAAGGGTCTTATCTAGGGCAGACATTATTTCAACAGAAATTCCTCGCAGAAGCGCCCGTATAAGAATGAAGCAGTCAGCCCAATGATAAAAGCAGACTTCGAGCCGAAGTGAACATAAATTAATTAATATGTGTAAATTTGTTTTATTAAATCGATGCTCGTTGTGCGAGCAAAATTCTATATATAATTGAGTAAAAATAAAGCATGTGTGGTACATTTAATATGGCTTCTGATGGGTTGGAAACGTTGATTCAGGGACTGACTTCTCAAATGAATAATTTAACTGCAGAATTAGGCATAATTAAGTCTCGTCTGGACGATACGCTAATAATAAACACAGACGACATACATGTACGTGGACCATCCAACATAGGTGGACATAACAATGGCGACCGCGCCGAAGAGGAATCAGGAGGAAATATGCCGGCGTTTTCAGCCGAATCGACGAGTTATTTCAGACCGTCATCAGAGTTTAAGCCGATGTTGGCACCACTAGATGTGGAAAGTCCACGGTTGTGGTTCGAAAAATTTGAAGCATCAGTTCGAGCCAGAGAATTTATATTAGAAGCACCTATTGTGCGTGTGGCTGTCCAGGAATTAGTGGACCGGACAGTAGCAGTCCAATTGGAATTGCCGGTTGACCTCACGTATGAAGAGTACAAAAGACGCGTGTTGGATCATTTCCGGGCCAGGCCTCAGGTGTTTTCAGAATTGTACAGCCTCAAACCATTACTGGGTGAGATGCCCATGGATACCATGGCACGTATCAAGAGGTGGTTCTCGAAGCTTACCGAGTCTTTACCCGGCTTGCAACCACATGAGGCCATCATGTTCATGCTGCTGGATCCTACTAGATACGGTGCAATTTCCAGCGCCTGGGAGGCCTGGTAAAGAGACTTCAGGCTCTTCAAAGTTCGGCCATGATGACAAACAAAGTGGCAGCTGCATCTCCACGCATGGGTCCAGTGACAACATCTGGCAGGAGCGTCGTACCATACTGGAATTCTTTGCGGCATAATAATCAGTTCCGCGACAGAAGGCAACAGCCAGTGGCCTGGAAGCAAAGTCAGTATATAAGAAGTCCAGCTCTGACGAATACGGCGCATAAGCGTCAGCAAAACCAATGTTCTGCTCCTTGAGAACGGCCAGTTTAGTGGGGAAACAGGGTTCATAATCTCACAAATAAAGGTGGGCGAGAGCAGGGCACAAATATTAATCCTTTGGTGGCTCCGACGGGTAGATCGAATGAAGACCAGCAGAACAAACAAAAAAGTGGTCCGAACCAGATAGCCTTTGAAGAAAAGGAAGTGTGGGAAACATTGCGAAATGTAAGAATTTTCATTAAAGTTAAATTTTTAGATCTCTTCAACGGACAGCCAGTAATAATGCAATTGGATACTGGAGCTGATGTGTCGGTATTACCATTGATTTGGCCATTGAACAATGTAAAATCTACGAGAGAAAGTTTATGTCAGGCATCGGGTGCATCGATGGTGGCTGTTGGTGAGTGGGACACGAAGTTGTTAATAAATGAAAATGTCTATCATATGTCTTTTGTTGTTTCGAATACGCAAACGCCCTTATTGGGACTTGATTTCATTAGAAAATGGGTTAAGACGATAGACTGTCAAAATAAACGTGTATGCATATCGAGGCCTGAGAGAATAAGTTCAATAACGTCTATATGTACCCCTAAGATGCAGGAGGAGACCACTTGTCTGCCTGGGTGGTGGAAGAATCTTCGAAACCAATATAACATTATATTCCAACTGCCTGATTGCAGCGAATGTCCAGGGCCGACGGTCGACCAGTTTAAACTATGGCTAGAAGGATACTGGAGCTGATGTGTCGGTATTACCATTGATTTGGCCATTGAACAATGTAAAATCTACGAGAGAAAGTTTATGTCAGGCATCGGGTGCATCGATGGTGGCTGTTGGTGAGTGGGACACGAAGTTGTTAATAAATGAAAATGTCTATCATATGTCTTTTGTTGTTTCGAATAAGCAAACGTCCATATTGGGACTTGATTTCATTAGAAAATGGGTTAAGACGATAGACTGTCAAAATAAACGTGTATGCATATGGAGGCCTGAGAGAATAAGTTCAATAACGTCTATATGTACCCCTAAGATGCAGGAGGAGACCACTTGTCTGCCTGGGTGGTGGAAGAATCTTCGAAACCAATATAACATTATATTCCAACTGCCTGATTGCAGCGAATGTCCAGGGCCGACGGTCGACCAGTTTAAACTATGGCTAGAACTAAATGAAGTTTACGAACCACCAAAAGTATATGGTGCTCCTCCAAAGAAATTAGCAGCAGCGACTCGAGCAACCCAAGAAATGATAGAAGCCGGCATTCTTGAACCGTCATCATCTGTTTTTCGTGCTCCGATGGTTTACGTTACGAAAAAGGATGGTTCGCTCCGACCGGCGGCTGATTTTAGGCAATTGAACTCAGTAACTAAACCGGACCCGTATCCCATGCCGGCTCTGCGTGATCTGTTCTTACAGCTAGCGGGAGGCAAATGGTTTGCCGTGCTTGATCTTAAACAGGGATTTTGACAAATAGGCGTGCGGTCCGAAGACCGATGGAAGTTAGCGGTACAAGTACCCCAAGGTCATTTCCAATTCACCCGGGTACCATTTGGCCTTAAAAACGCACCGAAAGTGTTCCAAAGAATGATGGACTCGTTCGTGTCTGACTTAACTTGTACAACAGCTTACGTAGACGATGTTATTATATGGGCCACCACTGAACACGAATTAAGTGTGAGGCTGCAAAAGATGTTGGCCAAAGCTGTAGAATGGCGATTACACTTTCGTCCAACATAGGTGAAACAGTAATCCAAGGATCCCATGAGCGCTGCACCATAGCGGATATTCAGGAGCGACTAAAACAGTTAACTGAATATGTAGGCGCCACACAGCGACAAGGCTATGCAAGGCAACCGACACGCACTCGCCTAAAGGTCGGCGAATATGTCATGGTAGCGAAGGTCGAGCCCATGGCACTGCAGGCTGTCAATGATGGGCCGTATCGCGTGGAGAGGGTGGACTCAGAGCACAATACTGTTTTTGTTAGCATGCCCGATGGACCACGAGCTGTTGCACTGGATCGTTTAAGCAGAGTGCCAAAGCCGATTCCTGAGGGGGGGAAGATGTGGCAATAGCCACCTTTAAGACAAATAATGAACAAAGGGTCTTATCTAGGGCAGACATTATTTCAACAGAAATTCCTCGCAGAAGCGCCCGTATAAGAATGAAGCAGTCAGCCCAATGATAAAAGCAGACTTCGAGCCGAAGTGAACATAAATTAATTAATATGTGTAAATTTGTTTTATTAAATCGATGCTCGTTGTGCGAGCAAAATTCTATATATAATTGAGTAAAAATAAAGCATGTGTGGTACATTTAATATGGCTTCTGATGGGTTGGAAACGTTGATTCAGGGACTGACTTCTCAAATGAATAATTTAACTGCAGAATTAGGCATAATTAAGTCTCGTCTGGACGATACGCTAATAATAAACACAGACGACATACGTGTACGTGGACCATCCAATACAGGTGGACACAACACTACCCGCACATGATGACCCACAAGACGAAGCTACCCGCCTCCGACTTCATTTCGGTAACATGTCTGAACAGCAACCCAGACATACGCCTCGTCCAGACTTCGTTCACCCGCAGCTCCACAGCTGCAAGAGAGTATTCGTTCGCATCGGCATTGCTGTTGCACCACTACAGACAAAGTATCGTGGTCTTTACCCGATTTTGCTCAGAGAGCCAAAATAATTCACTATCATGCAAGGCGCAACACCTATATCAGTAGGCATAGACAAGTTGAAACCGTTTATCAAAGCGCCTGATCCAGGGAGCATTCAACTTTCTACACACGTCTAAGGCTCTATCTGTCTACTATCTCAACCTAGTAATATCAATCTTTGCATAACGCGTATCTAATGATTTTTTAACATTAATTTTTCGTTATTCTACGTATCAAATTTTTAACTTTACGCGCACCACTTGCGCCCTATGTCACGCAACGTGACCTATGAATCCACATGATTCATTTTTATCCCACACTCAGTTATCTCACGTAGTATAACCAGCTGTTCTTAGTTAACAATTGTGTAGGATTTTTTAACAGTTCTTTGGTATTGTGCCATCTCTACGGAAATGTTCGCGTACACATTATTTTGTTGTTAGCATTTTGATTTTCATGTATATATTTTTACATTGTAACGTATGGCTCACACCTGAGCTCACACTGCCTATTTTGGTATGAACAGCTACTTAGAGCTAACATCTTTTGTAGCAACACTAAGTAGACATCAGTTTCATATAATGGTGCAGGCCACTTTCAATGCATATCGCAACTTCATCAGTTGCACAGTGACCATTCTATGGATATCATGACCACAACGTCTAGCACAAACTAGCTCCTTTGTTCGTATTCAAACAAATTGACGGTGATCCAGCCTGTCCAGGTTTTAACTTAAACCTGACAACTTCAGTGGCAATCTACCTTGAAACCTTCACGCTGCGGCTCCCAAACCTTACACTGCTCTATTTTGCCTGACGCGGTTTGACCGGTCACTACAGCTAAAAATTTGTGTATCAATTACTAGTGGTTATTTTGCATCATATCATTGTTGAAGCAACCAACAAGCATACTTCAGCCCAGCATTTACGGTTCATTTTTTATAGCTATGGGCAGGATAATAAACAGATGCTTAGCTTGGTTCGAACTCTGCTATGCATTTCTTATCATGATTCGCCGAGAGGAATGTTTGCCTTTATTCAGACAGGAAAGTGATGTAACGGCTCAAGAACAATTCGCCGACATATTGCGTAAATGAAATTCAAATTAAATTTACGCGGCACCAATTAAAACAAGCGAAATTTGCCGTTAACCAATGGCGTGCGACCTTTCGATATCGAAAGTATTTAAGTAAGATGAATTTACCATGACAGTCAGTAATCGCGATTGCCTTCTGCTGTGCGCTACGTGTGCGTGCTGTCTGCTGTCATACGGGCTTTTCACCTACGCTGATTTTTGGACTTGCTTCACACACATTGGCAATTTCAGTCACGCTAATTTTGTTCCTGCACAACTAGTGAGACGGAGCAACATCTACTTATTGGAACTTCACGTGAGCCAGTTACCGCAGATCTTCAACGAGATTACTCAGCTACTCACTCGCCACTGATGTCAACGACACAAAAAAAGAAACAACAACCCAGTCAACCAGAGCTGGTCTCAAGTGTCTAGGAGTACTAGGAGTATTTATAGACACTGCTGCACTAACTAATTTTCTCGGCATTTGCTGGAGAATGCAATACCGGCCCTAATAAGGGCCTCCACAACGCACAATCTCAGCCATCCTGGCTCCTAACTGACTTTGTTACGTCGTATGGCATTTACTTGAAGCTGTGGCGTTTTACAGATGGAAAACACGTTAAAATTATATTAAAGTAAATTGATTTTTGAATATTTTTGGTTCGATTTTATCTCGATATTTCATTTAATCCACATTATGCACAGAGAATAAGTGTTTTTCAAATGAATAAATAAACAGTTTTTATGACTATTTTATAAATATCATATGTGTCTGGTTAATGTTTTTAGAAATGCGGGTAATCCATTGTGTGTGTCTATTTGTTTTAACGTTGTATGTCATCTGATTATTCGTATGTATGAGCTACTTCTTATTAAGGCCGAGCACAATGTGCGTTTAATTTAAAATCCCATTTTCTTGTAATTGTGCTTTTGGTTGTCCAATTATCTTGGTTTTGTTTTGTCAACATGTGTCTATTTAATGAAATTCCAAATGTTTCTGGTTCTTACCACGACTAAATTATTGCTCTACAAACCTGCATTTGTTGTTGCCACTCTTGTAGCTAATACATAAATCGGTCACATTTTTACAAATTATATTTACTGTGCCTGCTAAATGTACGTGATTTTTAACTTATTCGTGGCCAGACGAATACTCTGTTTTGCTAATGAAATTTTGAACATACAGCGATTTTACATGTTTGACATATCGAGCATTACAAATGCTCAAAAACATCGTCGACCTTACTTTGTAAAGCTTTGGTGAAATATTTTGGCACGATCGAAATTAATATATTCAAAAATAAATTTTATTTAACATATTCAACGAATTTCTATTTTATTAGTTTCCTATTTACATAAATGAGTTGAATTTGCGAAATCATATTAGATTTAGCTCATACCAACAACATAAATATGTTCTTCAATATAATAACTTATATCAATGTGGCAAAAGTGACAGAAATTTAATGTTCGTGACTAAATAAAAGCTGCGCAGACAACATTTCTAGGCAAGAAAAAAGTATGCGATATTACTAGAAGTGAAAGCCGTGTATCTGTAGAGGCCCCTAACCTATTCGAGTCTGAGAGCCCCATAGATGCCAGATCGCTTGAAGTCATAAAATTTACAGTAGGGTCTGATATGCTTATATTTTCATTCACATCTGCCAGATTCAGATCCACAATATCCTGCACTAACCTACCTGTGTCCTCAAATTTAATATCGGTCTCCATGTCATGTTAGTTTAACAATTAAATCGACACTTAATATTAGCCAATCGAATGCGAAAGTTGTATCGTTATAATTCCCGAACAAATAACCTGGAAGGAGATATACGTGAACAACAGAATAATCAAATTACCTGTTCCAGAACGTCCCTTCTATGTGTGATTTAATATCAGAATAAAAGGCAATTAT
>JAQBSW010004795.1:0-64724 GCA_029291075.1 Eudiplozoon nipponicum
GCGGTCGCCAATTTTGTAAATGCCACAACTGACTTGCATGGTAAATTACCGTGCTTAAATAGCATGCAATATGTGTACTTGCATACTATTGGTTAAACGTGGTTAGACGTGGTTAAACGGCAATTTGCTTTTTTCTCATTGGTGCAACGTAAATAAATTTGAATTTAATTTACGCAATATGTCGGCGAATGATTTGTGTCGTTACACTATTAAAATTTTTTTTAAAACTTTACGTTAATTTTTAGTAATTGTCTCACGTGGCATAACCACCTGTTCTCAGCTAACAATTGTGTAGCATTTGTGAACAGTTCTTTGGTATTATGCCATCTCTGAGGCAATGTTCGTGTACATATTTTATGCAATTATCTTTGATTTTAATGTATATATATTTTACATTATAATGTATTTCTCACACATGACATTACACTGCCTATTTTGGTATGACCAGCTACTTAGAGCTAACGCTTTCGTGTAGCAACACTAAGTAGTGATCAACTTCATATCATGGTACAGGCCACTTTCAATGCATATCTCAACTTTATCTATTTCACAAAGACCACTCTACAAATGTCATGACCACAACGTCGAGCACTCTAGCTCCTTTGGTCGTATACAAACACATTGACAACGATCCAACCTGCTTAGGTTTTTAACTTAAACCTGGCAAATTCAGAGGCGATTTACCTCGAAATCTTCACGCTGCGGCTCCAAAAAACTTACACTGCTCTATTTTGCCTCACGTGCTATGACCGTCCACTAGAGCTAACAATTTGTGTAGCAATTCCTAGTGGTTACCTGGCATCATATCATTGTTGAAGCAACCAACAAGCATATTTAAGCCCAGCACTTATGGTTCATCATATTTTTGCTTAACTTGGTTCGAACTCTGTCATGCATTTCTTATCTAGCCTCGCAGAGAGGAATATTTTTTTTCTTTTTTTTCAGAGGAAAGTGTTGTAACGACACAAATCAATCGCCGACATATTGCGTAAATTAAATTCAAATTTATTTACGTTGCACCAATGAGAAAAAAACAAATTGCCGTTTAACCACGTCTAACCACGTTTAACCAATAGTATGCAAGTACACATATTGCATGCTATTTAAGCACGGTAATTTACCATGCAAGTCAGTTGTGGCATTTGCCTTCTACCTGCTTCACGCGTGTGCGTTCTGTCGGTTGTCAATACGTGTGCGCTCTGTCGGCTGTCAGTATCTACTCATCTTGTTGCGGGATACCGGAGAGACGAGCCAATTGAGTGCAGGACCTGCAGGACACCATCCACAACACGATCACAGCTCAACCACGGGAGCAACAAATCAACCAGAGTCCACCCAAGGCTCTAGGACATCTTCAACGCAGAATACTTAAAGCGAACGCATTACCCGGCCCTCTTAAGGGCCCCCATATCAGTAACTAATCTCTATTCAGAGCACCTTAACCGAGTTTGTAACGTCGTACGGCATTTACTTGAAGCCGGGGCGTTTACATATCTATATCGAAGGAGAGGTTCAAAGACGGCCCTGTTTCAGGTTATAGGGATTAATTGAACATGAGATTCATGTTTTATTCGACTGTATACTTTTAAATATACTTCTCTAGCTTATATTTTGACTTCTGCAATATTATTGTGTTATGTTCCCTAATTTGTTAATACTGTTTGAAATGCAACTGCCTGTTTCAACTGCCGCTATTTTTACATTATTCTTGGCGTGCTTCTCCTTGTCTGTGGCTTTATGTATCGTTTTTGGGATACGTTCTGCAAAAGAATACTGTTAATGTGGATGTTGACACGTCCATAATAAATAGTTATTCCTTTACGGTTGTTGACGTGCGTAGATTACAGCTGAAAAGTCGCCCATTTGAACCAGCAGATGGGAGATGGTTTGCACTTCCGTTAGTTTGATTTATGATACTTATCGAGTTATGATCAGTAAAATGAGAACTACTGTAGCTTTGAAGTGCGAGGTTGCACTAACGCGCCTCGCTTTTCAGCAATACACTAATTACTTTTCGCCTTGGCCACTATTCCCTATTTAATGTCAATTGGTAAGTCGTCAGAATCTGAACATAAAATTTTTGCATGATGCCACATCCAGTTCTGCTGTTGAGATATATGAAAAAAATATAACGACTGATGCGCATGATGCAAATCGCTTTTTTCAAGTTTCAATGCTCTATAACTCGTTCCTTTTCTTTCAGCTGCACTAACGTTCCGGTGGCATACAGGTAATTTGCACTATAAATTGTCGGATTGTCGCATGATGATTTGCATAGTTCAGATGATTGCTGATTAAACTATTTTTTCTGATGTAATTTACATTGTTTTATGTATTCAGATGTTCTGCCATTTATTTAGTACCTTGTTTTCTTTTAGGTTTTGGTGCTCAGGTACGTGGATAATGATCTATTGGCAATGTAACCTGATGAATCACCTCTTGCTTGATATGTGATAGTAAAACTCACTGATGCGATAACTAAAATAAAATTTTATCATATCGCGATTTGCTCTAATTCATTAATCTGTTTATTTTAGCGTTTATGTGATCGGTAAACTTATGTCCCATCACGCACCTATTCGCTCTCCATTAATGCGAGGTAATACTGAAGTTGGCGGCATCAGATAATGAAGTGTAATATTGAGTAAAATTCGTCGCACATCATCACCTGACTAAATGCTTTTCGCATCGTCCATCACTTGCCTGTTCAATTGTCAAATGGTTAGTCGTTGGAGTCTGCACTTTGTAATTTTTGCATGATGTCACATCCAGTTCTGCTGTTGATTAAAATGAAAACTACTTTATCACTGAATTGGAAATTTTCAATAACATGCTTCGCTCTGCAACAGTTTACTAGTCGCTTTTTGTATTTTAGGTCGCAGGTCTCTCGATTGTCAGTTGGTAAGTCTTCAGAATCTTAACATTAAAATTTTTGCATGATGCCACATCCAGTTCTGCTGTTGAGCTATATGAAAAAAATATAACGACTGATGCGCATGATGCAAATCGCTTTTTTAAGTTTCAATGCTCTATAGCTCGTTCCTTTTCTTTCAGCTGCACTAACGTTCCGGTGGCATACAGGTAACTTGCACTATAAATTGTCGGATTGTCGCATGATGATTTGCATAGTTCAGATGATTGCTGATTAAACTATTTTTTCTGATGTAATTTACATTGTTTTATGTATTCAGATGTTCTGCCATTTATTTAGTACCTTGTTTTCTTTTAGGTTTTGGTGCTCAGGTACGTGGATAATGATCTATTGGCAATGTAACCTGATGAATCACCTCTTGCTTGATATGTGATAGTAAAACTCACTGATGCGATAACTAAAATAAAATTTTATCATATCGCGATTTGCTCTAATTCATTAATCTGTTTATTTTAGCGTTTATGTGATCGGTAAACTTATGTCGCCTCACGCACCTATTCGCTCTCCATTAATGCGAGGTAATACTGAAGTTGGCGGCATCAGAGAATGAAGTGTAATATTGAGTAAAATTCGTCGCACATCATCACCTCACTAAATGCTTTTCGCATCGTCCATCACTTGCCTGTTCAATTGTCAAATGGTAAGTCGTTGGAGTCTGCACTTTGTAATTTTTGCATGATGTCACATCCAGTTCTGCTGTTGATTAAAATGAAAACTACTTTATCACTGAATTGGAAATTTTCAATAACATGCTTCGCTCTGCAACAATTTACTAGTCGCTTTTTGTATTTTAGGTCGCAGGTCTCTCGATTGTCAGTTGGTAAGTCTTCAGAATCTGAACATTAAAATTTTTGCATGATGCCACATCCAGTTCTGCTGTTGAGATATATGAAAAAAATATAACGACTGATGCGCATGATGCAAATCGCTTTTTTCAAGTTTCAATGCTCTATAGCTCGTTCCTTTTCTTTCAGCTGCACTAACGTTCCGGTGGCATACAGGTAATTTGCACTATAAATTGTCGGATTGTCGCATGATGATTTGCATAGTTCAGATGATTGCTGATTAAACTATTTTTTCTGATGTAATTTACATTGTTTTATGTATTCAGATGTTCTGCCATTTATTTAGTACCTTGTTTTCTTTTAGGTTTTGGTGCTCAGGTACGTGGATAATGATCTATTGGCAATGTAACCTGATGAATCACCTCTTGCTTGATATGTGATAGTAAAACTCACTGATGCGATAACTAAAATAAAATTTTATCATATCGCGATTTGCTCTAATTCATTAATCTGTTTATTTTAGCGTTTATGTGATCGGTAAACTTATGTCCCATCACGCACCTATTCGCTCTCCATTAATGCGAGGTAATACTGAAGTTGGCGGCATCAGAGAATGAAGTGTAATATTGAGTAAAATTCGTCGCACATCATCACCTCACTAAATGCTTTTCGCATCGTCCATCACTTGCCTGTTCAATTGTCAAATGGTAAGTCGTTGGAGTCTGCACTTTGTAATTTTTGCATGATGTCACATCCAGTTCTGCTGTTGATTAAAATGAAAACTACTTTATCACTGAATTGGCAATTTTCAATAACATGCTTCGCTCTGCAACAGTTTACTAGTCGCTTTTTGTATTTTAGGTCGCAGGTCTCTCGATTGTCAGTTGGTAAGTCGTCAGAATCTGAACATAAAATTTTTGCATGATGCCACATCCAGTTCTGCTGTTGAGATATATGAAAAAAATATAACGACTGATGCGCATGATGCAAATCGCTTTTTTCAAGTTTCAATGCTCTATAACTCGTTCCTTTTCTTTCAGCTGCACTAACGTTCCGGTGGCATACAGGTAATTTGCACTATAAATTGTCGGATTGTCGCATGATGATTTGCATAGTTCAGATGATTGCTGATTAAACTATTTTTTCTGATGTAATTTACATTGTTTTATGTATTCAGATGTTCTGCCATTTATTTAGTACCTTGTTTTCATTTAGGTTTTGGTGCTCAGGTACGTGGATAATGATCTATTGGCAATGTAACCTGATGAATCACCTCTTGCTTGATATGTGATAGTAAAACTCACTGATGCGATAACTAAAATAAAATTTTATCATATCGCGATTTGCTCTAATTCATTAATCTGTTTATTTTAGCGTTTATGTGATCGGTAAACTTATGTCCCATCACGCACCTATTCGCTCTCCATTAATGCGAGGTAATACTGAAGTTGGCGGCATCAGAGAATGAAGTGTAATATTGAGTAAAATTCGTCGCACATCATCACCTCACTAAATGCTTTTCGCATCGTCCATCACTTGCCTGTTCAATTGTCAAATGGTAAGTCGTTGGAGTCTGCACTTTGTAATTTTTGCATGATGTCACATCCAGTTCTGCTGTTGATTAAAATGAAAACTACTTTATCACTGAATTGGCAATTTTCAATAACATGCTTCGCTCTGCAACAGTTTACTAGTCGCTTTTTGTATTTTAGGTCGCAGGTCTCTCGATTGTCAGTTGGTAAGTCTTCAGAATCTTAACAATGTTGAATAATAGGACGGTACAATCTCTTATAATAATAGGACGGTACAATCTCTTATGAATAATAGAACGGTACCATCTCCTATGAATAATAGGACGGTACAATCTCCTAGGAATAATAGGACGGTACCATCTCCTTGGAATAATAGGACGGTACAATCTTCTATGAATAATAGTACGGTACAATCTCCTATGAATAATGGGACGGTACAATCTCCTAATAATAGGACGGTACAATCTCCTCAATAATAGGACGGTACAATCTCACATTCTTCGACCAAATCTATAGTGGTTAAAGGGCGTATAACCGGCTTCTACTGATGAGTCGCCAGTAAGCACGAAACGAATGTGCATGAGATTATGCTTTCCGTTCATGCTGCCTTTGGTTTATCTTTCTGGTCACAACTGAACTAATTTCACTTGGTTTTTGTTTTTATTGATAAATGTCCAAAAACATGCAGCTGTTAAATTACCTTGACGTGTAACTTCAGTGGCACGTATGGTAGGGTTTTTTTCTGGCTTGTATCACATTAAAACAAATTACCTTTCACATTCTTGGAAGCATAGTTGAGTTTCTAAGTCAAAACCACCATAAAGAAAGTCAATCTTTGCTCTTCCTTTATCTATTGGACTAAAGTATCTAGCGAATCCTCTAGATTATTCAACGGCATTTGACGTATCAGCTCAACATCCACTTAATTCGTTCAGCTACGTGTAAGTACTACCTCGTTTTACTCACCAGCAATATAAGTCCATACAACATCCAACTGCTAGTTGGGTCATTTGGGTATTCACATAACGAGAGTAAATTATCCTGTCGGTTTTACCGATTATGCTTATTAAAATCAAAGGTAACTGCATAAAAATATGTACACGAACATTGCCTCAGAAATGGCATAATACCATAGAACTGTTCAGAAATGCTACACAATTGTTATCTAAGCACAGCTGGTTATGCCACGTGAGATAAATGCGAAAATTAACGTAAGGTTTAAAAAAATTTTGATACGTAATGTTAATGTTAAAAAATATGAATTACGCTTTATACAAAGCAGGCTATTGAGATTGTGGGCAGACGGAGCCTGAGACGTGTGTAAAAGTTTGAACGCTCTCAGGATCAGGCGGTTCGATAAATGGTTTCAACCTGTCTATGCTTACAGATGTCGATGTAGCGCCTTGCATAATAATGAAGTATTTTAGTTGTCTGAGCAAAATCGGGTAAGAAACGCGATACTTTGGTTGTAGTGGTGCAACAGCATTGTCGTTGCGAACGAGTACTCTCTTGCAGCTGTGGAGCTGTGGGTGAACGAAGACTGGACGAGGCGTATGTCTCGGCTGCTGTTCAGAAGTGTTACCGAAATGAAGTCGAAGGCGGGTAGCTTCATCTTGTGGGTCATCTTGTGCCGGTAGTAGACATGGGAGCTGACTAGGCAGGCGTAGACCCATGCCATACAAGAGTTGTGACGCAGACGTTATAATGGATTCACGAGTACGGGAACGCATAGCAAGCAGAACTAAAGGTAGTGCATCGACCCAGTTGCCATAAATGGACGAGGATGCTAAAGCAGCTTTGAGTTCCCTATGCATTCTCTCTATCATACCGTTAGCTTGGGGATGGTAGGCAGTCGTCTGGAGTAAGATGCATCCCATGTACCGCAAGGTGGTTTTGAAACGATCAGATGAGAAGCAAGTGCTTCTGTCCGTGGTGACCTCATTAGGAACACCATAATTGGATATCCATGCAGAGATAAAACCATTAGTTACTTCGTCTGCCGAAATGGTGCCAAGAGGGAATGCCGCAGCCCACCGTGTAAATCTATCAATCATAATTAGAAGGTAGCTGAAACCTTGAACCTTTGTCAGGTGAACTATGTCGATGTGTACGATGGCTAGGCGAGAAGTAGTTCGAAAATGTTGCAACTTAGAACGAGTGTGTCGTATGATCTTGTTTTTCTGACAAATAGCACACTCAGAGACCCATCGTTTAATGTTCTGCCTAAGTCTGTGACCCCAGAAACGATCTGTAAGAAGTCGGACAGTCGCTTGGCTTCCTGGGTGAGAAATTGAGTGAATTGAATCGAAAACTTTTCTCTGAAGGCTGGTCGGCAGAACTGGCTTGTTGGGCTGCGTACCCGTGAAGTAAACAATTGGTAAGCCTTCCCAGAGACGGCATATGAACTTGGTTGGGTGACGGGCTACTGATCTTTGAATGTGAATGTCACCGCACTGTTCCGTTCGCAGGAGGGATGGCGTTAGTGCAGGTTCACTGAGTGTCACGGAGTTGACAGTGAATGGTGACGGCAAAGGTGGTTGTAGCGAGACGTCTGGTCTGGAGAGGGCATCTGCAATGAAGTTCTGTTTGCCCTTGACGTGAAAGATGTCAAATTGCCATTCGCTTAGACGTGAAAGCTGTCTTTCCACTCTGGCAGGATACTTGGCAATAGATTAAGTTGCGTTTCGAAGTGCGCTAACTAATGGTGTATGATCTGTGAAAATAAAAAATCTGCTACTGCCAATGATGCTGATAAAATGGCGCACTGCGTCGTGGATGGCGGTAAGTTCTCGACCGAAAGTGTCATACCTCGTTTCTACTGGTTGGAGAGAACGCGAATAGAAACTGATAGACTTCCGAACTCCGTCGATCTCTTGTTCCAACGTGGCTCCAATAGCGAATTGAGAAGCATCTGTCGTGAGTAGAAATGGTTTTTGAAAATCTGGATGTGGGAAGTTGTCTGGCAAATAGTTTTAATGCTTGTGGAAGATTGTTAATAAAAACAACCTTAACCTCATGGTCAGAAATGTTGGTTTTATACCAACGTTTCCCTAATTCCCTCAAAATTTCGATGGGGCCAAGGTTGGGCAATGTCTCACTGTGCATATTTATTTATTATCTGCTCAGTTTCTGTGAGCCCAAGCAAGGATTCTACTTCGTTTTGTAGGCCCAAAATGGGATTAGGTAGCTTCCTAATGGCCTCAAGCTTAGGATAAATCCGTCGCTGCAATTAAGAAGGTAGTTTAGCAAAAACCTTCGACAGTTTTTGATGACTGTCATAATCAGGAAACGGGGAGAAAGCGGAGTCTACGCGCATAAAGAATAGTTCACTATCTCCATCCCAAACAGGAACATCAATATCTAAAATTGGACCTGACATTCTAACAATCTTACGGGATCTTAAAAGCATAAATTTATAAGCAATATGAAAATGTATAAATATACTTTAACGAAACGCTTACCCACAAACAGCTTCCACAGTTGAATGAGCGCAGAACACAGATGAATTAGTTCCTTCACAAAACACGTCACAGTAACTGCTTCCAAAAATTGAAATTATCCGCAATTGAGCCTGTCGAGTACGTACGGTGCAGTTTTGTACGTAGGAAAGTTGAACAGAGGGCCAGTTGGCCTTTGATGCCAAATAAATGTATTATTATTATTATACCCAAAAAATTCACCAGAAATCCACGAACATATACCCAACAAAATTCCCAGAAGACCACGACCAGAGTAAAGAAGACGTAAACGCAAATGTTAATCTATTTTTATCCCAAATAAATGAAAAAGAAAGTCAATTTTATTTATACCAAAAAAACAGTACAATACTCAATATCCTGGCGCGGTCGCCAATTTTGTAAACGCCCCAGCTTCAAGTAAATGCCGTACGACGTTACAAACTCGGTTAAAGTGCTATGGATATAGAGTTATTGTTCTGATAGGGGCCCTTAACAGGGCCGGTCGTGCGTTCTCCGGCAAATGCCGAGAAAGATCCTTCAGAGTGAAGATGTCCTAGAGCCTTGGGTTGACTCTGGCTGTGGTTCCTTCTGTTGTTGCGTTGTAATCTCGATGTGGAAACTTCGTTGAAGTTCTGCATTAATTGGCTCGTCTCGCTGGTTGTACACCAACACTATGTTGCCAATTGTTGGTGAATACAATCCAATAACCAGCGTATGTAATGACAGCCGACAGCACGCACACGTAACGCAAAGCAGAGGGCAAATGCGACAGCTGAACTGCATGGTAAATTTGCCATGCTCAAATAGCCATGCCATAGTAATATATGTCTACTTGCATACTATTGGTTAACGGCAAGTTTCGCTTTTTTCTCATTGGTGCAACGTAAATAAAATTTAATTTAATTTACGCAATATGTCGGAAATTAATTTGTGTCGTTACAGTATCTATATCGAAGGAGAGGTTCAAAGACGGCCCTGTTTCAGGTTATAGGGATTAATTGAACATGAGATTCATGTTTTATTCGACTGTATACTTTTAAATATACTTCTCTAGCTTATATTTTGACTTCTGCAATATTATTGTGTTATGTTCCCTAATTTGTTTATACTGTTTGAAATGCAACTGCCTGTTTCAACTGCCGCTATTTTTACATTATTCTTGGCGTGCTTCTCCTTGTCTGTGGCTTTATGTATCGTTTTTGGGATACGTTCTGCAAAAGAATACTGTTAATGTGGATGTTGACACGTCCATAATAAATAGTTATTCCTTTACGGTTGTTGACGTGCGTAGATTACAGCTGAAAAGTCGCCCATTTGAACCAGCAGATGGGAGATGGTTTGCACTTCCGTTAGTTTGATTTATGATACTTATCGAGTTATGATCAGTAAAATGAGAACTACTGTAACTCTGAAGTGCGAGGTTGCACTAACGCGCCTCGCTTTTCAGCAATACACTAATTACTTTTCGCCTTGGCCACTATTCCCTATTTAATGTCAATTGGTAAGTCGTCAGAATCTGAACATTAAAATTTTTGCATGATGCCACATCCAGTTCTGCTGTTGAGATATATGAAAAAAATATAACGACTGATGCGCATGATGCAAATCGCTTTTTTCAAGTTTCAATGCTCTATAGCTCGTTCCTTTTCTTTCAGCTGCACTAACGTTCCGGTGGCATACAGGTAATTTGCACTATAAATTGTCGGATTGTCGCATGATGATTTGCATAGTTCAGATGATTGCTGATTAAACTATTTTTTCTGATGTAATTTACATTGTTTTATGTATTCAGATGTTCTGCCATTTATTTAGTACCTTGTTTTCTTTTAGGTTTTGGTGCTCAGGTACGTGGATAATGATCTATTGGCAATGTAACCTGATGAATCACCTCTTGCTTGATATGTGATAGTAAAACTCACTGATGCGATAACTAAAATAAAATTTTATCATATCGGGATTTGCTCTAATTCATTAATCTGTTTATTTTAGCGTTTATGTGATCGGTAAACTTATGTCCCATCACGCACCTATTCGCTCTCCATTAATGTGAGGTAATACTGAAGTTGGCGGCATCAGAGAATGAAGTGTAATATTGAGTAAAATTCGTCGCACATCATCACCTCACTAAATGCTTTTCGCATCGTCCATCACTTGCCTGTTCAATTGTCAAATGGTAAGTCGTTGGAGTCTGCACTTTGTAATTTTTGCATGATGTCACATCCAGTTCTGCTGTTGATTAAAATGAAAACTACTTTATCACTGAATTGGCAATTTTCAATAACATGCTTCGCTCTGCAACAGTTTACTAGTCGCTTTTTGTATTTTAGGTCGCAGGTCTCTCGATTGTCAGTTGGTAAGTCTTCAGAATCTTAAGAATGTTGAATAATAGGACGGTACAATCTCCTATAATAATAGGACGGTACAATCTCTTATGAATAATAGAACGGTACCATCTCCTATGAATAATAGGACGGTACAATCTCCTAGGAATAATAGGACGGTACCATCTCCTTGGAATAATAGGACGGTACAATCTTCTATGAATAATAGTACGGTACAATCTCCTATGAATAATGGGACGGTACAATCTCCTAATAATAGGACGGTACAATCTCCTCAATAATAGGACGGTACAATCTCACATTCTTCGACCAAATCTATAGTGGTTAAAGGGCGTATAACCGGCTTCTACTGATGAGTCGCCAGTAAGCACGAAACGAATGTGCATGAGATTATGCTTTCCGTTCATGCTGCCTTTGGTATATCTTTCTGGTCACAACTGAACTAATTTCACTTGGTTTTTGTTTTTATTGATAAATGTCCAAAAACATGCAGCTGTTAAATTACCTTGACGCGTAACTTCAGTGGCACGTATGGTAGGGTTTTTTTCTGGCTTGTATCACATTAAAACAAATTACCTTTCACATTCTTGGAAGCATAGTTGAGTTTCTAAGTCAAAACCACCATAAAGAAAGTCAATCTTTGCTCTTCCCGCATCTATTGGACTAAAGTATCTAGCGAATCCTCTAAGATTATTCAACGGCATTTGACGTATCAGCTCAACATCCATAATTCGTTCGGCTACGTGTAAGTACTACCTCGTTTTTACTCACCAGCAATATAAGTCCATGCAACATCCAACTGCTAGTTGGTCATTTGAGTATTCACATAACGAGAGAGTAAATTATCCTGTCGGTTTTACCGATTATGCTATTAAAATCAAAGGTAACTGCATAAAAATATGTACACGAACATTGCCTCAGAGATGGCATAATACCATAGAACTGTTCAAAAATGCTACACAATTGTTAGCTAAGAACAGCTGGTTATGCCACGTGAGATAAATGCGAAAAATAACGTAAGGTTAAAAAAAATTTTGATACGTAATGTTAATGTTAAAAAAATATCAATTACGCGTTATACAAAGCAGGCTATTGAGATTGTGGGCAGACGGAGCCTGAGACGTGTGTAGAAGGTTGAACGCTCTCAGGATCAGGTGGTTCGATAAACGGTTTCAACCTGTCTATGCTTACTGATGTCGGTGTAGCGCCTTGCATAATAATGAAGTATTTTGGTTGTCTGAGCAAAATCGGGTAAGGACCGCGATACTTTGGTTGTAGTGGTGCAACAGCATTGTCGTTGCGAACGAGTACTCTCTTGCAGCTATGGAGCTGTGGGTGAACGAAGACTGGACGAGGCGTATGTCTCGGCTGCTGTTCAGACATGTTACCGAAATGAAGTCGAAGGCGGGTAGCTTCGTCTTGTGGGTCATCTTGTGCCGGTAGTAGACGTGGGAGCTGACTAGGCAGGCGTAGACCCATGCCATACAAGAGTTGTGACGCAGACGTTTTAATGGATTCACGAGTACGGGAACGCATGGCAAGCAGAACTAAAGGTAGTGCATCGACCCAGTTGCCATTAATGGACGAGGATGCTAAAGCAGCTTTGAGTTCCCTATGCATTCTCTCTACCATGACATTAGCTTGAGGATGGTAGGCAGTCGTCTGGCGTAAGATGCATCCCATGTACCGCAAGGTGGTTTTGAAACGATCAGATGAGAAGCAAGTGCCTCTGTCCGTGATGACCTCATTGGGAACACCATAATTGGATATCCATGCAGAGATAAAACCGTTAGTTACTTCGTCTGCCGAAATGGTGCCAAGAGGTAATGCCGCAGGCCACCGTGTAAATCTATCGATCATAGTTAGAAGGTAGCTGAAACCTTGAACCTTTGTCAGGTGAACTATGTCGATGTGGACGATGGCTAGGCGAGAAGTAGTTCGAAAATGTTGCAACTTAGAACGAATGTGTCGTGTGATCTTGTTTTTCTGACAAATGGCACACTCGGAGACCCATCGTTAACGTTCTGCCTAAGTCTGTGACCCCAGAAACGATCTGTGAGAAGTCGGACAGTCGCTTGGCTTCCTGGGTGAGAAATTGAGTGAATTGAATCGAAAACTTTTCTTTGAAGGCTGGTCGGCAGAACTGGCTTGTTGGGCTGCGTACCCGTGAAGTAAACAATTGGTAAGCCTTCCCAGAGACGGCATATGAACTTGGTTGGGGTGACGGGCTACTGATCTTTGAATGTGAATGTCACCGCTTTGTTCCGTTCGCAGGAGGGATGGCGTTAGTACAGGTTGACTGAGTGTCACGGAGTTGACAGTGATGGTGACGGCAAAGGTGGTTGTAGCAGAGACGTCTGGTCTGGAGAGGGCATCTGCAATGAAGTTCTGTTTGCCCTTGACGTGAAAGATGTCAAATTGCCATTCACTTAGACGGAAAGCTGTCTTTCCACTCTGGCAGGGTACTTGGCGATAGATTAAGTTGCGTTTCGAAGTGCGCTAACTAATGGTGTATGATCTGTGAAAATAACAAATCTGCTACTGCCAATGATGCTGATAAAATGGCGCACTGCGTCGTGGATGGCGAGTAAGTTCTCGACCGAAAGTGTCATACCTCGTTTCTACTGGTTGGAGAGTACGCGAATAGAAACTGATAGACTTCCGAACTCCGTCGATCTCTTGTTCCAACGTGGCTCCAATAGCGAATTGAGAAGCATCTGTCGTGAGTAGAAATGGTTTTTGAAAATCTGGATGTGGGAAGCTGTCTGGCAAATAGTTTAAATGCTTGTGGAAGATTGTTAATAAAAACAACCTTAGCCTCATGGTCAGACATGTTGGTTTTATACCAACGTTTCCGTAATTCCCTCAAAATTTCGATGGGGCCAAGGTTTGGCATGTCTAACTGTGCATATTTATTTATTATCTGCTCAGTTTATGTGGGCCCAAGCAAGGATTCTACTTCGTTTTGTAGGCCCAAAATGGGATTAGGTAGCTTCCTAATGGCCTCAAGCTTAGGATAAATCCGTCGCTGCAATTCAGAAGGTAGTTTAGCAAAAACCTTGGACAGTTTTTGATGACTGTCATAATCAGGAAACGGGGAGAAAGCGGAGTCTACGCGCATAAAGAATAGTTCACTATCTCCATCCCAAACAGGAACATCAATATCTAAAATTGGACCTGACATTCTAACAATCTTACGGGATCTTAAAAGCATAAATTTATAAGCAATATGAAAATGTATAAATATACTTTAACGAAACGCTTACCCACAAACAGCTTCCACAGTTGAATGAGCGCAGAACACAAATGAATTAGTTCCTTCACAAAAAACGTCACAGTAACTGCTTCCAATAATTGATATTTTCCGCAATTAAGCCTGTTGAGTACGTACAGTGCAGTTTTGTACGTAGGAAAGTTGAACAGAGGGCCAGTTGGCCTTTGATGCCAAATAAATGTATTATTCTTCTTATTATACCAAAAAAATTCACCACAAATCCACGAATATATACCCAACAAAATTCCCAGAAGACCACGACCAGAGTAAAGAAGACGTAAACGCAAATGTTAATCTATTTTTATCCCAAATAAATGAAAAAAGAAAGTCAATGTTATTTATACCAAAAAAACAGTACAATACTCAATATCCTGGTGCGGTCGCCAATTTTGTAAACGGCCCAGCTTCAAGTAAATGCCGTACGACATTACAAACACGGTTAAAGTGCTATGGATATAGAGTTATTGTTCTGATAGGGGCCCTTAACAGGACCGGTCGTGCGTTCTCCGGCAAACGCCGAGAAAGATCCTTCAGAGTGAAGATGTCCTAGAGCCTTGGAGTTGACTCTGGCTGTGTAGTTCCTTCTGTTGTTGCGTTGTAATCTCGATGTGGAAACTTCGTTGAAGTTCTGCATTAATTGGCTCGTCTCGCTGGTTGTACACCAACACTATGTTGCCAATTGTTGGTGAATACAATCCAATAACCAGCGTATGTAATGACAGCCGACAGCACGCACACGTAACGCAAAGCAGAGGGCAAATGCGACAGCTGAACTGCATGGTAAATTTGCCATGCTCAAATAGCCATGCCATAGTAATATATGTCTACTTGCATACTGTTGGTTAACGGCAAGTTTCGCTTTTTTCTCATTGGTGCAACGTAAATAAAATTTAATTTAATTTACGCAATATGTCGGAAATTAATTTGTGTCGTTACAGTATCTATATCGAAGGAGAGGTTCAAAGACGGCCCTGTTTCAGGTTATAGGGATTAATTGAACATGAGATTCATGTTTTATTCGACTGTATACTTTTAAATATACTTCTCTAGCTTATATTTTGACTTCTGCAATATTATTGTGTTATGTTCCCTAATTTGTTTATACTGTTTGAAATGCAACTGCCTGTTTCAACTGCCGCTATTTTTACATTATTCTTGGCGTGCTTCTCCTTGTCTGTGGCTTTATGTATCGTTTTTGGGATACGTTCTGCAAAAGAATACTGTTAATGTGGATGTTGACACGTCCATAATAAATAGTTATTCCTTTACGGTTGTTGACGTGCGTAGATTACAGCTGAAAAGTCGCCCATTTGAACCAGCAGATGGGAGATGGTTTGCACTTCCGTTAGTTTGATTTATGATACTTATAGAGTTATGATCAGTAAAATGAGAACTACTGTAGCTCTGAAGTGCGAGGTTGCACTAACGCGCCTCGCTTTTCAGCAATACACTAATTACTTTTCGCCTTGGCCACTATTCCCTATTTAATGTCAATTGGTAAGTCGTCAGAATCTGAACATAAAATTTTTGCATGATGCCACATCCAGTTCTGCTGTTGAGATATATGAAAAAAATATAACGACTGATGCGCATGATGCAAATCGCTTTTTTCAAGTTTCAATGCTCTATAACTCGTTCCTTTTCTTTCAGCTGCACTAACGTTCCGGTGGCATACAGGTAATTTGCACTATAAATTGTCGGATTGTCGCATGATGATTTGCATAGTTCAGATGATTGCTGATTAAACTATTTTTTCTGATGTAATTTACATTGTTTTATGTATTCAGATGTTCTGCCATTTATTTAGTACCTTGTTTTCATTTAGGTTTTGGTGCTCAGGTACGTGGATAATGATCTATTGGCAATGTAACCTGATGAATCACCTCTTGCTTGATATGTGATAGTAAAACTCACTGATGCGATAACTAAAATAAAATTTTATCATATCGCGATTTGCTCTAATTCATTAATCTGTTTATTTTAGCGTTTATGTGATCGGTAAACTTATGTCCCATCACGCACCTATTCGCTCTCCATTAATGCGAGGTAATACTGAAGTTGGCGGCATCAGAGAATGAAGTGTAATATTGAGTAAAATTCGTCGCACATCATCACCTCACTAAATGCTTTTCGCATCGTCCATCACTTGCCTGTTCAATTGTCAAATGGTAAGTCGTTGGAGTCTGCACTTTGTAATTTTTGCATGATGTCACATCCAGTTCTGCTGTTGATTAAAATGAAAACTACTTTATCACTGAATTGGCAATTTTCAATAACATGCTTCGCTCTGCAACAGTTTACTAGTCGCTTTTTGTATTTTAGGTCGCAGGTCTCTCGATTGTCAGTTGGTAAGTCTTCAGAATCTTAACAATGTTGAATAATAGGACGGTACAATCTCTTATAATAATAGGACGGTACAATCTCTTATGAATAATAGAACGGTACCATCTCCTATGAATAATAGGACGGTACAATCTCCTAGGAATAATAGGACGGTACAATCTCCTTGGAATAATAGGACGGTACAATCTTCTATGAATAATAGGACGGTACAATCTCCTATGAATAATAGGACGGTACAATCTCCTAATAATAGGACGGTACAATCTCCTAAATAATAGGACGGTACAATCCCACATTCTTCGACCAAATCTATAGTGGTTAAAGGGCGTATAACCGGCTTCTACTGATGAGTCGCCAGTAAGCACGAAACGAATGTGCATGAGATTATGCTTTCCGTTCATGCTGCCTTTGGTATATCTTTCTGGTCACAACTGAACTAATTTCACTTGGTTTTTGTTTTTATTGATAAATGTCCAAAAACATGCAGCTGTTAAATTACCTTGACGTGTAACTTCAGTGGCACGTATGGTAGGGTTTTTTTCTGGCTTGTATCACATTAAAACAAATTACCTTTCACATTCTTGGAAGCATAGTTGAGTTTCTAAGTCAAAACCACCATAAAGAAAGTCAATCTTTGCTCTTCCTTTATCTATTGGACTAAAGTATCTAGCGAATCCTCTAGATTATTCAACGGCATTTGACGTATCAGCTCAACATCCACTTAATTCGTTCAGCTACGTGTAAGTACTACCTCGTTTTACTCACCAGCAATATAAGTCCATACAACATCCAACTGCTAGTTGGGTCATTTGGGTATTCACATAACGAGAGTAAATTATCCTGTCGGTTTTACCGATTATGCTTATTAAAATCAAAGGTAACTGCATAAAAATATGTACACGAACATTGCCTCAGAAATGGCATAATACCATAGAACTGTTCAGAAATGCTACACAATTGTTATCTAAGCACAGCTGGTTATGCCACGTGAGATAAATGCGAAAATTAACGTAAGGTTTAAAAAAATTTTGATACGTAATGTTAATGTTAAAAAATATGAATTACGCTTTATACAAAGCAGGCTATTGAGATTGTGGGCAGACGGAGCCTGAGACGTGTGTAAAAGTTTGAACGCTCTCAGGATCAGGCGGTTCGATAAATGGTTTCAACCTGTCTATGCTTACAGATGTCGATGTAGCGCCTTGCATAATAATGAAGTATTTTAGTTGTCTGAGCAAAATCGGGTAAGAAACGCGATACTTTGGTTGTAGTGGTGCAACAGCATTGTCGTTGCGAACGAGTACTCTCTTGCAGCTGTGGAGCTGTGGGTGAACGAAGACTGGACGAGGCGTATGTCTCGGCTGCTGTTCAGAAGTGTTACCGAAATGAAGTCGAAGGCGGGTAGCTTCATCTTGTGGGTCATCTTGTGCCGGTAGTAGACATGGGAGCTGACTAGGCAGGCGTAGACCCATGCCATACAAGAGTTGTGACGCAGACGTTATAATGGATTCACGAGTACGGGAACGCATAGCAAGCAGAACTAAAGGTAGTGCATCGACCCAGTTGCCATAAATGGACGAGGATGCTAAAGCAGCTTTGAGTTCCCTATGCATTCTCTCTATCATACAGTTAGCTTGGGGATGGTAGGCAGTCGTCTGGAGTAAGATGCATCCCATGTACCGCAAGGTGGTTTTGAAACGATCAGATGAGAAGCAAGTGCTTCTGTCCGTGGTGACCTCATTAGGAACACCATAATTGGATATCCATGCAGAGATAAAACCATTAGTTACTTCGTCTGCCGAAATGGTGCCAAGAGGGAATGCCGCAGCCCACCGTGTAAATCTATCAATCATAATTAGAAGGTAGCTGAAACCTTGAACCTTTGTCAGGTGAACTATGTCGATGTGTACGATGGCTAGGCGAGAAGTAGTTCGAAAATGTTGCAACTTAGAACGAGTGTGTCGTATGATCTTGTTTTTCTGACAAATAGCACACTCAGAGACCCATCGTTTAATGTTCTGCCTAAGTCTGTGACCCCAGAAACGATCTGTAAGAAGTCGGACAGTCGCTTGGCTTCCTGGGTGAGAAATTGAGTGAATTGAATCGAAAACTTTTCTCTGAAGGCTGGTCGGCAGAACTGGCTTGTTGGGCTGCGTACCCGTGAAGTAAACAATTGGTAAGCCTTCCCAGAGACGGCATATGAACTTGGTTGGGTGACAGGCTACTGATCTTTGAATGTGAATGTCACCGCACTGTTCCGTTCGCAGGAGGGATGGCGTTAGTGCAGGTTCACTGAGTGTCACGGAGTTGACAGTGAATGGTGACGGCAAAGGTGGTTGTAGCGAGACGTCTGGTCTGGAGAGGGCATCTGCAATGAAGTTCTGTTTGCCCTTGACGTGAAAGATGTCAAATTGCCATTCGCTTAGACGTGAAAGCTGTCTTTCCACTCTGGCAGGATACTTGGCAATAGATTAAGTTGCGTTTCGAAGTGCGCTAACTAATGGTGTATGATCTGTGAAAATAAAAAATCTGCTACTGCCAATGATGCTGATAAAATGGCGCACTGCGTCGTGGATGGCGGTAAGTTCTCGACCGAAAGTGTCATACCTCGTTTCTACTGGTTGGAGAGAACGCGAATAGAAACTGATAGACTTCCGAACTCCGTCGATCTCTTGTTCCAACGTGGCTCCAATAGCGAATTGAGAAGCATCTGTCGTGAGTAGAAATGGTTTTTGAAAATCTGGATGTGGGAAATTGTCTGTCAAATAGTTTAAATGCTTGTGGAAGATTGTTAATAAAAACAACCTTAACCTCATGGTCAGACATGTTGGTTTTATACCAACGTTTCCCTAATTCCCTCAAAATTTCGATGGGGCCAAGGTTGGGCAATGTCTCACTGTGCATATTTATTTATTATCTGCTCAGTTTCTGTGAGCCCAAGCAAGGATTCTACTTCGTTTTGTAGGCCCAAAATGAGATCAGGTAGCTTCCTAATGGCCTCAAGCTTAGGATAAATCCGTCGCTGCAATTAAGAAGGTAGTTTAGCAAAAACCTTCGACAGTTTTTGATGACTGTCATAATCAGGAAACGGGGAGAAAGCGGAGTCTACGCGCATAAAGAATAGTTCACTATCTCCATCCCAAACAGGAACATCAATATCTAAAATTGGACCTGACATTCTAACAATCTTACGGGATCTTAAAAGCATAAATTTATAAGCAATATGAAAATGTATAAATATACTTTAACGAAACGCTTACCCACAAACAGCTTCCACAGTTGAATGAGCGCAGAACACAGATGAATTAGTTCCTTCACAAAACACGTCACAGTAACTGCTTCCAAAAATTGAAATTATCCGCAATTGAGCCTGTCGAGTACGTACGGTGCAGTTTTGTACGTAGGAAAGTTGAACAGAGGGCCAGTTGGCCTTTGATGCCAAATAAATGTATTATTATTATTATACCCAAAAAAATTCACCAGAAATCCACGAACATATACCCAACAAAATTCCCAGAAGACCACGACCAGAGTAAAGAAGACGTAAACGCAAATGTTAATCTATTTTTATCCCAAATAAATGAAAAAGAAAGTCAATTTTATTTATACCAAAAAAACAGTACAATACTCAATATCCTGGCGCGGTCGCCAATTTTGTAAACGCCCCGGCTTCAAGTAAATGCCGTACGACGTTACAAACTCGGTTAAAGTGCTATGGATATAGAGTTATTGTTCTGATAGGGGCCCTTAACAGGGCCGGTCGTGCGTTCTCCGGCAAATGCCGAGAAAGATCCTTCAGTGTGAAGATGTCCTAGAGCCTTGGGTTGACTCTGGCTGTGGTTCCTTCTGTTGTTGCGTTGTAATCTCGATGTGGAAACTTCGTTGAAGTTCTGCATTAATTGGCTCGTCTCGCTGGTTGTACCGCAACAAGATGAGTCACGGATGTTGCCAATTGTTGGTGAAACAAATCCAATAACCAGCGTAGGTAATGACAGCCGACAGCACGCACACGTAACGCAAAGCAGAAGGCAAATGCGACAACTGAACTGCATGGTAAATTTGCCGTGCTTAAATAGCCATGCCATAGTAATATATGTCTACTTGCACACTATTGGTTAACGGCAAGTTTCGCTTTTTTCTCATTGGTGCAACGTAAATAAAATTTAATTTAATTTACGCAATATGTCGGCAATTAATTTGTGTCGTTACATCAGTGTTATCTCTCCGGCTGCAAGCAAATGCCGTGCAACGTAACAAGAAGAAGACGAAGCAGGACATAATTTGAGAACAGTCACTGTGGCTAGCTTTTATTAGGACCAAAAAAACGTTGTCCTGAAAATGCCGAGAAAGTTAAGTAATGTTGTAGTGTCTAGAAGCACTTATAGACACTTGTTGTGTGCCCCGGCTAGTTGGTTGGCGTTCCTTTGTGTGGATGCATGGGAATAAGTAGAGTTATCGAAACCGGAGAGGTAAGTTGCTGTTTGAAGTCTCAGAATTTTCTTCTTGAAGATCTGCGGCAGCAACGTGTTTGCTGGCACACGTAGAAATCCGATTAATAGATAATCTATTACTTATGACTTGTTGTGCATAAACAAGAAGTTTGGCGTGACTGTAGTCCAAGCGACGAAATGGCGCAGCATAGTAAACTCAAGTACAGAAGTCGGCGTAGGTAGGCAGCCAAGTAGAGAGAGCGACAGCAATCATATGTAGCGCGCAGAGCAGAAGTGTCAAGTGTGTGGCATGGTAATTTCATCGTGCTTATATAAATTTTCAGGTACAAGGTCGAACGCCATTGGTCAACGGTAAATTTCGCTTGTTTTAATTGATACCTCGTAATGAAAAATGAATTTCTTCTTGGCAATATGTTGGCGAATTAATTAGAGCCGTTACATCACCTTCCTCTCTGAGAAAGAAAAAGGTAAAAAGAAGAAATTCTCTCTGCAAGGCTTGATTGGTAATGTAAGGCAGAATTTGAACCCACTTAAGCACCTGGTTATTAATATGCCCATAGCTAATCAAAAGATATAGTAGTGCGAAATTAGTTCATACGTGGTGATTGCTTGAACAATGAAATGATGCCAAATAACCACTAATGTTAGATAGCTGTAATGGCCGGTCATACGGCGTGAAGCTAAATAGAGTAGCGTGATAAGATTTGAGAGTCACAGCGTGAAAATTGCAAAGTGGATTGCAATTGTAGTTGCCAGGTTTAAGTTATAAATTGAGCAGGCTGGATCGCCTTAAAAGAGAGTTTTAATACTACCAAAGTAGTTAGTGTGTGCTCGACGTTGTGGTCATGACATTCGTAGTGAATGTGTACAATGTAACTGATAAATTTGCAATATGTATTAAAAGTGGTTTGTACCATGACATGAAGCCAATGATTACTTAGTGTTACTAAACAAGGCGTCAGTTATAAGTAGCTGGTCATACCAAAATAGGCAGTGTGAGTTTAGGTGTCAGACATACGTTTAATCAGTACAATGTTGCAAAAATATACATGAAATTCACGTGGTAAAGACAAATCAATGTACTCAAACATTGCCGCAGATATGGAATAATACCGAAGAACTCTTAATCAAGATCACGACGCGTGAAATAAGGCGCAATTGTTGCGCAAAAAGTTTACATTTGATACGTAGATCAACAAAAATTAATGCAAAAATTATCAGTTTTGCGTCATGCAAAGCAATCTATTGTTCGGCTGAGATTGTAGACAGGTAAGCCGGGGACGTATGTATAATTTTGTATGTCGCCAAGATCAGGCGGTTTGATAAATATTTCAATCTCACTATTCTTACCTATGTAGTTTTTGCACCCTGCATGATGATGAAGTATTGCGGCTGGAATGAAGCGATAGATCGTCGGCCCTGGTCATTCGCTGAAATCACGAAGTTTGAATACAGTGTTGTATTGGCTTTGAAACACTTTTCAACGCCTAGGCAGATAACTGATCTCCTTCCACACATTAGGGGTAAATTTCAAGTTTATGGAATTTGTGTTTTTACGTCTCGGAGATGTAAACGTTTATCTTCACAATCTACCGTCTTAACTCATTTTCTAATAAAATCAAGACCAAATAAGGGCGTTTGGGCATTTGCTATATCAAAAGACATATAGTAGGTCATTCCAATTATTAATAAATTCTTTTTTCATTTGCCCGCAGCCACAATTGATGCGTCTGATGCCTGACACAAATTTGGTCTCGTAGGTTTTACGTTGTTTAATACCTGTCATTGGCAAGAGCGACACATCAGCTCCAGTGTTCAATTGCATTTTAACTGGCTGTTCGTTGAAGAGTTCTTAAAATTTAACTTCAGCAAAAATCCCTTACTTCATTTTTTGAAGAAAATATGATTCTATTCATCTACAAATCTGAGACTTCAAAGGATTCATATTTTGGACATGATCTCGACAATCCTTATTGGGGATATTGTGGACCGTATTTTCCCATTAAACTGGTCGTTCACTTGAAGAACTATACTCATTTTGCTGCCCCTTGGACGATGTATTCCTCAGAGATGGTGCCTTTATATATTGATCTTGCTTCCAAGCCACTGGCTGCTGTCATCTGTCCTGGACTTGCTGAATTCTAATAAGGTATGTCGCTCTCGTCTGATTATTTTAACGCGACACATGCGTTGAGTTGCAACTGCGAAATTGTTGGTCATCATGGCGGAACCTGTAAAGAACCTGTTTACTTCCTTCCAGGCCTCACTTGGCATTGAATATTCCGCCATATATCGTAGGTTCTAGCAGCATAAACATGATGGCCTTACATGGTTGCAACCCAGGCCGATATTTTGTTAGTTTAGATAATCACCGTTTAAAGCGTACCATGGTATCAAGGGATGTCTCACATGGCAATGGTTTCAATCTGTATGAATCTGAAAACACCTCCTGAGACCTGGCTTGAAAGTGGTTAACCCATCGTCCTGAATATTCTTCGTACATTAGATCGACAGGCAATTCTAATTCGACTGCAACTGTCAGGTCAACTAATTCCTGAACAGCCATGTACAAAATGGGTGCTTAAAATAAAAATTATTGCGCTCGAACTGAGACTTCAAATTATTCGAAACACAACTGTGTCCTTTTCACATACATGTGTGCAAGCATTGGCTTAAATTCTAATGACGGTCGAAAGAACTCGTCAATTTGGATGAAACAACTAGCATATTTCTGTCCGCTTCCTCTTGGGCGCAGTCGCCAATGTTAATTTCATTGATATTGGTTGGTCCCTTTATGCGGATTCCCTCAGAATTTATTATTAGTGAGTCATCTAGCCCAGACTTAATTATCCATACCTCCACAGTCAAAGTGTACATTTATGCAATCATAACCCTTACTATGTTTTCCAAACCGTGAGAAACCATCTTGCTTAAATTGACAAAAATGGCTTTAATTTTAATCAGTTATTTATAGGATTTTGCTCGTAGAAATCGCAACCATTTAGTAAAGAGAAACTACAAATTCAATTCCCATCATTGAGCTGACTGATTCATTTATTACGTGCATTTGTGCGAAAACAAGCTAATGAATTCATGCCAGCACTAGATAGCATCATTTGTGCTTTCTCGGTCGAAAACATGGCTACTTATAATTCTGTTCGTAGAAAGGACATTCTTATGTAGGATTTTTGAAATTCACAGAGTGATGGAGAAAGTTTTTTGTAACGAGACGTTTTTCCTTGAAAGTATGTCTGCAATATTGCTTTCTTCGCTTTTTACATGGAAACTGTCGAATAGACATTCACTAAGACGTGACAGTTGTCTTTCTAATCTGGCAGGATATTTTACTACGGTCTAAGTCGCATTTTGAGCTGCGATAACTAATGTTGGATGCTATGTAAAAACAAAACCATCTGCTGCTGACTATGATGCAAAAAAATTGGGAAAATTCGTCGAGGTGTTCTTGACTAAGAGTGTCGTATTTAGTTTCTACTGGTTGCAGAGAACGCAAGTAAAAACTAATGGAATTTAACATTACATTAATCTCTAGTTAAAAATGGCTCGATTTGCAAATTAAGAGGCATCGGTTTTGAGAATAAAAGGGCGCTTGATGTCTGGAAGTGTTAGACCAGCAGTATTTTGCGACTGGTAAATTACAATGAGATTGGCGATTACTTCATGCTCAAAAACTTGATTTAAAGAGTTGCTGATAAGACGGAGTAATGCCTCGTCATCAGACGACCAGGTAATAGTATAGATTCTGCCTAGTCATCTGCGATTCCTCAGGTACCTGAATAACGGATATAATTGTTGGAGGAACTTGCGATAGTAGTTGAGGTCTCCAAATATTTTCTGTAAGTCCATCAATGTCTTTGGTGACGCAATATTCTTAATCGAATTAGAAAATGGGTTAAGACGATAGATTGTAAAAATAAACGTAAACGCTTGCTAAGTGTGATAGAACGTTTCGGCATGAGAGTCTAAGTCTGGACTAAATAGATTTATGCTGTATTAATATGACATATAGTAAATTCAAAGACATAGAACCGATAATGTCATGCAAAATGACAATCCTACTTGCTCGGATGACCCGGCCAAGCAACCAAACCAACATCTTCATCATCTAGATATAAAAACTAGAGAGGAATTCAACGTAGACACAGGTGCAGCAGATTCCGTTCTCAAGGATGACTCCATGGCCGAGATGACTTTATGGGTATTATCACATAAGGTGGCCGGCATCCTTCTCGTAACAAAGGTGTACACAATCAATTTTCTCACAAATTCTCCGATATCAAGGTCTCACACCTAAATAATAGTCCTTGATTTCCTGTTAGTATATTGGATTATTATTGATCTTGCTAATCAAAAGAACATTGACCTATTCACAGAATTGGGCATAGTTTTTGGACACTTGCCTTTAAACCTTTGGAGTTACATGTCATACAGCCATCCCCGTTGCATCCTTCGTCTGAAATATAGACACCTATTTAAAAAAAGGCAGTTCGTTGTTCAATCTCACAAATCAGAGCTACGTATCTCCAATACGTTGGACCATATTATCACAGTAGTTCCACCTATTGTACTTAAAGAGAGATTTTTATTTTAGTTAAATTTGAATGTGATTAAGGTTTTATGTAAGGCCTTTGGAAGAGGGCATAATCAGACTATAAAGAAGTTCATGTGTATCACCAATACGTTTTGTCTTTAAATTTAACGTATGATGCAGAGCCTGCGAGGATTATCATGAGCACAATTCGGTGACAAAAAGCGATACATATTCTATTCGCGATATGAAGAAATTTCTTGATAAACACCGTGGTTGCGATTACTACTAAGTGATTGACCTCTGACAAACCTACCACTAAATTTCGGTAGCGCCAGAAGATAGAAAAAACTGCTGTAATTTGTCCTTTTGGACTTTCTGAATACCTTTATATGCCTTTTGATCTCAAGTATGCAAATCAGATTTTTCAAAATATCAAGGATTACATTATTCGCAATGATTCCGATTACCGTATCTCCAAATAAGATTTTTTTTAAAACGGTTTTTAGTCAATACCTTGACTCTCATGCCAATTATCAAATAAATGTCCTATCACACTTATCAGATCAGAGACTCAAGAAAAATAGTGAAAAGACAAAGATTGTAACTACATCTGTCGATCTCTACGGCGACGTATCTCACTTCAAGTTATACAGCCTTTGCCGTCTAAGACCAATTCGATTAAGAATATTGCGTCATCAAAGCCATTGAAGGACTTACAGTAAATATTAGGAGTTCACAACTACTATCGCAAGTACATTCATGGCTTGTCAAAAAACTATCCGTTATGTAGGTACATGCGGAATCCAGAAAGGCTAAGCAGAAACTCTAATATTTCCTGGATGTATGATGACAAGAAATACCTCCTTCATGCCTATTAGATTTTACTCGTGTTCTCTGCAAGAAGTAGAAACTAATTAGGGCTATTTCTATCCAGAATACCTTGTCATCCTTGACGCAGTGCGCGACTTCATTAGCATAATAGGCAACAACAATTTTTTTGTATTAACAAGTCATTTACCATTAGTTTGTCTACTTCAAAATGCGACTTCAACCGTTGCATAGCAACCTGACAGATTTGAAAGACAGCTGTCTCATTTTAATGAAAGGCAATTCAACATTTACCATATAAAATATAAAGAAAACATTATTACAGACGTACTATCAAAGCCAAACGTCTGGACACAACCACTTTCTCCTTCGCTTTTTTCGATCAATGCTATGGCTCTTAATGAGTCAACATTGTTATGTCCACCTATATTGGATGGTCCACGTACATGTATGTCGTCTGTGTTTATTATCAGCGTATCGTCCAGATTTAGTTCACCACCAACGTCCAGTTCCAGTCATCCAACCGCCCAACCCAACGTCTTAAATGTACCACACATGTATTTTTACTCAATTATATATAGAATTTTGCTCGCACAACGAGCATCGATTTATTAAAACAAATTTACACATTAATTAATTTATGTTCACTTCGGCTCGAAGTCTGCTTTTCTCATTGGGCTGACTGCTTCATTCTTATACGGGCGCTTCTGCGAGGAATTTCTGTTGAAATAATGTCTGCCCTAGATAAGACTCTTTGTTCATTATTTGTCTTAAAGGTGGCTATTGCCACATCTCCCCCCTCAGGAATCGGCTTTGGCACTCTGCTTAAACGATCCAGTGCAACAGCTCGTGATCCATAGGGCATGCTAAAAAAACAGTATTGTGCTCTGAGTCCACCCTCTCCACGCGATACGGCCCATCATTTACAGCCTGCAGTGACATGGGCTCGACCTTCGCGACCATGACATAGTCGCCCACATTTAGGCGAGTGCGTGTCGGTTGCCTTGCGTAGCCTTGTCGCTGTGTGGCGCAAACATATTCAGTTAATTGTTTTAGTCGCCCTGAATATCCGCTATGGTGCAGCGCCTAGGACTTTGGATTACAGGTTCACCTGCGTCTTGCTATCGTTGGAGCGAATCTTAGCTGTTGAGACCAAAGCGCATGACTCGCTTGACTAAATGTAATTTGTCTCTCCACGTTCTCGTGCTCTCGTGGCACCACCACCGCAGTACCTCTTTCATCGTCCAATGTGCGCGCTCAGCTGTCGCTTTTGTTTGAGGGTGATAAGTGGCTGTGCTGGAATGCTTTATGTAAAAGTCTTTGCACCACTAAAAAAATTCTTCGACTCAAACTGTGCCCCTTGGTCGGTAGCAATAACTTGTGGTGCACCAAATCGACTGAACTATCGCTCTTCTAAGCACGTTATAATTTTTTCTGTTGTGGATTCCAATGCACTAGCGCTTTTGTGGTTGGTGGGGCACGTCTACGTGCTGTCCCCCGATGACAAAATATCTAAACTTCCGTAGCTTATTGTACGGCAAGTAATTCCGTTTCTGTGACGATATAGTTCTTGTTCCGCCTTAGTGAGTGTGTGGACTATATATTGGTGCAGGATGTCCGTCAGTTGTAACACCGCTCCTATCCCATTATCCGACGCGTCTGTAACAATTGACAAATTAACTACCGAAAAAGTCAAAATGGTTGTGTCTAGTAATTTCTGCTTGCATAGCACAAACGCTTCTTGAGCCTCCTTCGTCCAAAGAAACGGTATCTTGGCACTATTTAACTTAGATAAGAGTTGTTGCGTAACCGCTATCCCTACGAGGTATGGTCTATGGAAATTCACCATACCAATAAACCGGCGCAATTGTTTCCTAGTAGTAGGTACCGGATAATCTTTGATAGGTTGTACATTCGAATCTAAAGGCATGCATCCCTCTGCTGAGACTAAGAGCCCCAGGAACCGAACTTTGACCTATCTGAACCTTTTCTGGATTAGCGTAACGCTATTCTACAGCTTTCACAACATCTTCTGCAGCCTAACACGTAATTCGTGTTCAGTAGTGGCCCATATAATAACATCGTCCACGTAAGTTTTTGTACAAGTTAAGTCAGACATGAACGAGTCCATCATTCTTTGGGACACTTTTGGTGCATTATTTAGGCCAAATGGTACCCGGGTGAATTGGAAATGACCTTGGGGTACTTGTACCGCTAACTTCCATCGGTGTTCGGACAGTATAGTGGTAAGTATCTCCGCCTGTCACGTGGAAGACCCGGGTAAAGACTCGGTAAGCTTAGAGAACCACCGCTTGATACGTGCCATGGTATCCATGTGCATCTCACCCAGTAATGGATTCAGGCTGCATAATTCTGAGAACACTTCTTGAAGCCTGGCCCGGAAATGATCCAATGTACTCTTCATACGTGAGGTCAACCGGCAATTCCAATTGGACTGCTACTGTCCGGTCTACTAATTCCTGAACAGCCAGACGCACAATAGGTGCTTCTAATGTAAATTCTTGGGCTCGAACTGATGCTTCAAATTTTTCGAACCACAACTGTGGCCTTTCCACATCTAGTGTTGCCAGCATGGGCTTAAACTCTGATGACGGTCTGAAATAACTCGTCGATTCGGCTGAAAACGCCGGCATATTTCCTCCTGATTCCTCTTCGGCGCGGTCGCCATTGTTGTGTCCACCTATATTGGATGGTCCACGTACACGTATGTCGTCTGTGTTTATTATCAGCGTATCGTCCAGACGAGACTTAATTATGCCTAATTCTGCAGTTAAATTATTCATTTGAGAAGTCAGTCCCTGAATCAACGTTTCCAACCCATTAGAAGCCATTTTAAATGTACCACACATGCTTTATTTTTACTCAATTATATATAGAATTTTGCTCGCACAACGAGCATCGATTTAATCAAACTAATTTACAAATACTAATTAATTTATGTTCACTTCGGCTCGAAGTCTGCTTTTATCATTGGGCTGACTGCTTCATTCTTATACGGGCGCTTCTGCGAGAAATTTCTGTTGAAATAATGTCTGCCCTAGATAAGACTCTAGTGTTCATTATTTGTCTTAAAGGTGGCTATTGCCACGCGGCGCACTTACATAAAAAATCATTACCTCGTCGAACTATCAAGTTCGTATGCAAAATCGTCGAGGGCTTATACATTGTTTAGTTCATGGGTACATAGCCCCGAAAGTCAGTTTTGCCTTCCAGCCTCCAAGGAAACATTTTTTACTTCATTCATCTTCGTGATGTTTTCTAAATAAGGACGAAACCGGTTAACTGGATAAATTACCTTTTCCACATCCTATAGTATTTAGTATATACTGACAAATGTATGTACATAATTGGTCAGGTGTTAAGTTGTAAGGTGACTGTTAAACGTATCACGGATCGTTTCCATGCTCATAATCTCAGATAGAATGTTAAGCAATGTGCCTCTGTGTGCTATATGCAAATAGAATAATATCACTCGTCACACTTATTCTAAATTGAAACATTTCCCATCAACGTCACGCCTAGCCATCATTTACATCAACATAGTTCATCTGACTAAAGTTCAATTTTTAGCTACCTTCTAACTATGATCGATATATTTACAAGATGGTCTGCGGCGTAACTACTTTTTACCATTTATTAAGATGAAATCACTTATTGTTTTACTTCTGAATGGATAGCAATGTATATTGTTTCCAACTAGATTATTACTGATAGAGTTACATGCTTCTATTCCAATCGTTTCAAAACCACCTTGCGGTTCATGTAATGCGATTAAAGCTAGACTATTGTTGACTACCTCCGACTACCGATATTGTAGAAAGACGTTTTTGGAAACTCATAGCAAATTTGCACATTATTGTTCACTTTTGGCAACTGGACCGATGCACTACCTTTAGTTCTCTTCACAATGCGTCCTTGTATACGCAAATTTATCCCTATTTTTGCGTTGAATCACTTGTATGGCATAGATCTACGGCTGCCTAGTAAATTCTTACGTTTACTACCTGCACAGGTTGCCCCAGAAGATGAAGCTTCTTCCCTTTGACTTATTTTCTGGAAAAAATTCAGCCGAGAAGCCGAAATTTGCTAGTAGTCCAGTCTTCTGTTTTGCAATTCTATAGCTGCAAGTAAGTAATCATTAATAATGACGCTGCTGTTGCACCACTGCAACCTAAGTATTGCGATCATTATCCGATTTTGTTTAGATACCTAAAATATTTCATTATCATGCAAGGCACGTCATCTAATTATCTGACCCTGGCGATTTTGAACATTCTCCATGCGTTTCAGGCTCTTCATGTCTATATTCTCACGCAAATAATAAATTACTCTGTATTACGAGTATCTGATGGAATCTTTCTATTATCTGTGCATTATTCTACGCATTGCATATTAATTTTGTGCACATCTTTTGCACTTTATTTACGTGACATGATAATCTCATATGGATCCACGTGATAATTTTTCTCAATTGCCTCACGTGTTATAATCAGATGTTCTTAGTTACCGATTGTGTAGCGTCTATGAACAATTCTCTGGTATTATGCAATTTATACGGCAGAATCGAGTACACCTAAATTTTTAACATTTGATTTTTATATTGTATTTATATATATATATATATATATATTTGCAACGTGTTGCAAACGCCTGAGCACACACTTGCTTAACTTTATATGACCTGATATTTGGAGCTAACGCTTGGTGTAGCCAATAATATGTAGTCACAGGTTTCAAATCATAAAATAGACAATCATAATGCATACCGCATTCAACAGTTACGCATTTAACATATTCCTTAACAAATATCATGGAGCAGAACGTCGAGCACACACTAGCTCCGTCTGGCCAGGTAAAAAACTTATAACTGGCATATTCAGATAAAAAACACTGCGATTTTTACGCTGCAGGACACAAATCTTCTCAACACCGCTCTATTTTGCTTCACACAGTATGACGAAACTCTAAATCTTACAATTTGTTTAGCAATTATTAGTCTTTATTTGTCATCATATCACTGGTGAAGCAATTATTGAGTATGCACCGGCTAAGCATTAGAAAAATACGATATTTTGGTTAATCTATAGGCCGATTAGTAGCCAGGTTCTTAACAGACTTCTACCTCTTCCTTACAGAACAAATCAAGTTTAGCCAGTAAGAGGTTTCTTTTATTTTTTTCAGAGAGGAAAGTGATGCAGCAGTTCAAATCAATTCGCCGACGTTGTGTAAATAAATTTAAATTAAATACGCTGAAACAATGAGAGAGCGCGGTTCCGTAGACCAATCAGTTGCGCCTTATATGAATGCGATGCATTTATCACGCAATACAATCTGCTAAAATTGATTCCTGTAATTGTTGTCACCTGCTCTGCTGCACTATCTATGCCGGCTGTCATACTTGTGTTTACCCAGTTGTGTCACTAAAGTGCGCAGCTGTCCAATATTCTTGTTTCTGCGCGTATAGTACTACATCATTTATTATTCAATAATCGGATTTACACGCGTGTCAGCCATCTCGGTGTTGTGGCAGACCTGCAAAAAGACAATTCATTTCAATCCAACAGCTATTAACAAATTCTGCTTTGTCCATTCTATTTGTTCACGTGCATCAGTTCAAAGGATCACTATCCCATGAACAGGACACAAAGTGCTATGGTCTAGGAGGACTTTGGACATCCACCCTCTGCTAAGACTCACAAATTTACACAACATTTTTCGGTTATTGTCTTCGTGGTCGTATTAAAAGCCACCACCAGTACTGCACTCAGAATTCCCTATTTTGTTATTTTTTACGATGAACGGAAATATAGTAGGAGCGTTACATGAGCGTGAAACGTCACGGCTAGAAGGAAGTGCCGTGTGCCGTATCTAAGAAAACCAATAAAGAAACTGTAAACGCCCCGGCTTCAAGTAAATGCCGTACGACGTTACAAACTCGGTTAAGGTGCTCTGAATAGAGATTAGCTACTGATATGGGGGCCCTTAACAGGGCCTTGGCGGCGTTCTCGTAAGTTATATATATGTAAGTTGATGTTCTTTTCATTTGGTGGACTCTGGTTGTGGTTCCTGCTGTTGTTATCACGATGTAGACAACTTGGTTGAGGTTCTGCATTAACTGGATCGACTTGCTGGTTGAAGAGCAACACGGTTAGTCACGAATGTTGCCAATTGTTGGCGAAACAAATCAATATCCAGCGTAGGTATTGACAGCCGACAGCACGCACATGTGTAACACGAGGCAGAACGCACATACGAAACAACTGACTTGCATGGTAAATTACCGTGCTTAAATGGCATGCAATATGTCTACTTGCACACTATTGGTTAAACGTGGTTAAACGGCAATTTCGCTTTTTTCTCATTGGTGCAACGTAAATAAATTTGAATTTAATTTACGCAATATGTCGGCGATTGATTTGTGTCGTTACAACACTTTCCTCTCTGAAAAAAAAGGAAAAAAAATTCCTCTCTGCGAGGCTAGATAAGAAATGCATGACAGAGTTCGAACCAAGTTAAGCAAAAATATGATGAACCATAAGTGCTGGGCTTAAATATGCTTGTTGGTTGCTTCAACAATGATATGATGCCAGGTAACCACTAGGAATTGCTACACAAATTGTTAGCTCTAGTGGTCGGTCATAGCACGTGAGGCAAAATAGAGCAGTGTAAGTTTTTGGAGCCGCAGCGTGAAGATTTCGAGGTAAATCGCCTCTGAATTTGCCAGGTTTAAGTTAAAACCTAAGCAGGTTGGATCGTTGTCAATGTGTTTGTATACGACCAAAGGAGCTAGAGTGCTCGACGTTGTGGTCATGACATTTGTAGAGTGGTCTTTGTGCAATTGATAAAGTTGAGATATGCATTGAAAGTGGTCTGTACCATGATATGAAGCTGATCACTACTTAGTGTTGCTACACGAAAGCGTTAGCTCTAAGTAGCTGGTCATACCAAAATAGGCAGTGTAATGTCATGTGTGAGAAATACATAATGTAAAAATATATACATTAAAATCAAAGGTAACTGCATAAAAATATGTACACGAACATTGCCTCAGAGATGGCATAATACCAAAGAACTGTTAAAAAATGCTACACAATTGTTAGCTAAGAACAGCTGGTTATGCCACGTGAGACAAATACGAAAAATAACGTAAGGTTAAAAAAATTTGATAGTTAATGTTAATGTTTAAAAAAATCAATTACGCGTTATACAAATCAGGATATTGAGATTGTGAGCAGACAGAGCCTGAGACGTGTGTAGAATGTTGAACGCTCTCAGGATCAGGCGGTTCGATAAACGGTTTCAACCTTTCTATGCTTACTGATGTCGGTGTAGCGCCTTGCATAATGATGAAGTATTTTGGCTGTCTGAGTAAAATCGGGTAAGGACCGCGATACTTTGGTTGTAGTGGTGCAACAGCATTATTGTTGCGAACGAGTACTCTCTTGCAGCTGTGGAGCTGTGGGTGAACGAAGACTGGACGAGGCGTGTGTCTCGGCTGCTGTTCGGACATGTTACCGAAATGAAGTCGAAGGCGGGTAGCTTCGTTTTGTGGATCATCTTGTGCCGGTAGTAGACGTGGGAGCTGACTAGGCAGGCGTAGATCCATGCCATACAAGAGTTGTGACGCAGACGTTTTAATGGATTCACGAGTACGGGAACGCATGGCAAGCAGAACTAAAGGTAGTGCATCGACCCAGTTGCCATTAATGGACGACGATGCTAAAGCAGCTTTGAGTTCCCTATGCATTCTCTCTACCATGCCATTAGCTTGGGGATGGTAGGCAGTCGTCTGGCGTAAGATGCATCCCATGTACCGCAAGGTGGTTTTGAAACGATCAGATGAGAAGCAAGTGCCTCTGTCCGTGATGACCTCATTGGGAACACCATAATTGGATATCCATGCAGAGATAAAACCGTTAGTTAATTCGTCTGCAGAAATGGTGCCAAGAGTAATGCCGCAGGCCACCGTGTAAATCTATCGATCATAGTTAGAAGGTAGCTGAAACCTTGAACCTTTGTCAGATGAACTATGTCGATGTGGACGATGGCTAGGCGAGAAGTAGATCGAAAATGTTGCAACTTAGAACGAGTGTGTCGTGTGATCTTGTTTTTCTGACAAATAGCACACTCTGAGACCCATCGTTTAACATTCTGCCTAAGTCTGTGACCCCAGAAACGATCTGTAAGAAGTCGGACAGTCGCTTGGCTTCCTGGGTGAGAAATTGAGTGAATTGAATCGAAAACTTTTCTCTGAAGCTGGTCGGCAGAACTGGCTTGTTGGGCTGCGTACCCGTGAAGTAAACAATTGGTAAGCCTTCCCACAGACGGCATATGAACTTGGTTGGGTGACGGGCTATTGATCTTTGAATTTGAATGTCACCGCGTTGTTCAGTTCGCAGGAGAGTTGGCGTTAGTGCAGGTTCACTGAGTGCCACGGAGTTGACAGTGAATGGTGACGGCGAAGGTGGCTGTAGAGAGACGTCTGGCCTAGACAGGGCATCTGCAATGAAGTTCTGTTTGCCCTTGACGTGAAAGACGTCAAATTGCCATTCGCTTAGACGAGAAAGCTGTCTTTCCACTCTGGCAGGGTACTTGGCGATAGATGAAGTTGCGTTTCGAAGTGCGCTAACTAGTGGTGCATGATCTGTGAAAACAACAAATCTGCTACTGCCAATGATGCTGATAAAATGGCGCACTGCGTCGTGGATGGCGAGAAGTTCTCGGCCGAAAGTGTCGTACCTCGTTTCTACTGGTTGGAGAGTACGCGAGTAGAAACTGATAGGCTTCCGAACTCCGTCGATCTCTTGTTCCAAAGTGGCTCCAATAGCGAATTCAGAAGCATCTGTCGTGAGTAGAAATGGCTTTTCGAAATCTGGATGCGTTAGCATTGTGGCATTTGCTAACGAGTTGATGGCAAGTCGAAGTAATTCCTCGTCTTCGGATGACCAAGCAATGATGGAATTCTTGCTAAGTCCTTTTCGATTCTGCAGGTGCCTGCACAACGGATAAAGTTGTTTTGAAAGGCCCGGAAGGAACTTGCGATAATAGTTTAGTACTCCCTGGATTTTCTGCAAATCGCTCACAGTCCTTGGTGACTTGATATTCTTGATTGAATTCGTCTTTGACGGCAACGGTTGAATACCTTGGGCCGTGATACGATGCCCTAAGAAGTCGACGGATGAAGTTGCAATCTGCGTCTTGTCACAGTTGATCTTGAGTCCGTGGTTGGATAAGCGTGAGAGGACATTTCGTAGATGTTTCGCGTGAGATTCTAGATCTGGACTGAATACCATAATGTGATCGAGATAGGACATACAATAAGCAGAGTCGTCGCGAAGTATGTTGTCTATGAATCTTTGAAATGTCTGAGTAGCACACTTAAGTCCGAAAGGCATGTAAAGATATTCAAAAAGGCCAAAATGGAGTGATGACTGCAGTTTTCTCGATATCCTCTGGTGCTACCGGTATGTGATGGTACGCTTGTCTGAGGTCAATCACTGAGAAGAAATTGCTGCCGTTGAGTTTTTCAAGTAAAGTGTTGATATTTGGAATAGGATATGCATCAGATTTTGTCACTGAATTTAGCTTACGGTAGTCTCCACAGGCTCTGTACGATCCGTTTGATTTTGAGACTAAGTGCAGTGGTGACGCCCATAAACTTTTTGATGGTCTGATGATTCCCTCTTCCAAAAGCCTTGAGAATTCTTCTTGGGCAGCTTTCAGCTTAGCAGGAGCCAGTGGTCGCTTCTTGAGTGCAATAGGTTGTCCTTCTGTGACGATATGATGCATCGTGTTGGAGACTCGTAGATCTGATTTGTTAAGATCGAAAAGCGATTTGTATTTTCGAAGAGCTGCTGATATCTCTGCTGAATGATGCACTGGGGTTGGCTGAATGACCTGTAACTCCAAACGCTCGGAGGCAAGTGTCCAAAAGCTTTGTTCAAGTCCGGTGGAGGGGTCGATGATTTTTTGATTGGCAAGATCAACAATGAGCCGAAATTTTAGAAGGAAATCAAGGCCTATTATATTATGTGACACCTTGGCAATGATGAAGTTGTGGGAAAATTCACGTCGTAGACCTATGTTGAGTGTGCGGTATTGGCAGCCATAAGTTGGTATGGGCTCGCCTATAGCTGTTGCGAGAAGAACGCCTAGCGACATCTCGGCCATTGAATCACCTTTGAGAACTGAGACTGCCGCACCTGTGTCTACGATGAACTCTTCGCCAGTTTTGAAATCAAGAAGGTGCAGAAGTTCGTTGGGCTGTTTGGCCGGGTCATGCAAACAAGTAGGCTGGTGATTGCGACCGGCATTGTCTGTTTGGTTCTCTATGTGAAAAATTCGGCGTGGACGAAAAGAGTCGACAGGGATGTCGGATTGTAGTTGGCTTCTTCCCTGTCGCGCCGTTGATGCTGTTGATGTGCAGAAAGTACGGTCTTCTACTTCCTGCGCCAGACGTTTCCCGATACTGATGCACCCTTGTGCCTGCGGTCTGTTGTCCTCTCCGTCAGCTGTGGAAATTGACACTCATTCGGAAATTCTTCGGAACGACAAAGACAAACTTGGCAAGCATAAAAAACTTCTGGTGGTTATAACACCAGTTCTTTGGAGCATATTTATTAAAGGATTGCGGAGATCTCGATCGCCGCCTACCATTATAATTTGACTTGGAAACGAATTTTTGTCGAGCATTCACTTGATTTATCTCGGATTTGGTAATGGCCAATCCTTCTAGAACTTTGGCCATGTTCGCCACTGTTCTCTCTAAAGAGGAGATTCTATCATCTTGCGGGGGTGAAGAAAAGGATGATGGATTCACTTTGGGTTCCAAAACCCTATATTCTAACTCACATCTCTCAGATAAGTCATCTATAGAGAGAGTGTTGGGGAGCTGTCTGGCAAAGAGTTTTAATGTTTGGGGAAGATTGTTAATAAAAACAACCTTAGCCTCATGGTCAGAAATGTTGGTTTTATACCAACGTTTCCGTAATTCCCTCAGTATTTCTATGGGGCCAAGATTTGGCATATCTAACTGCGCATATTTGTTTATTATCTGCTCAGTTTCCGTGGGTCCAAGCAAGGATTCTACCTCGTTTTGTAGGCCCAAAATGGGATTAGGTAGCTTCCTAATGGCCTCAAGCTTAGGATAAATCCGTCGCTGCAATTCAGAAAGTAGTTTAGCAAAAACCTTCGACAGTTTTTGATGACTGTCATAATCAGGAAACGGGGAGAAAGCGGAGTCTACGCGCATAAAGAATAGCTCACTATCTCCATCCCAAACAGGAACATCAATATCTAAAATTGGACCTGACATTTTAACAATCTTACGGGATCTTAAAAGCATAAATTTATAAGCAATATGAAAATATATAAATATACTTTAACGAAACGCTTACCCACAAACAGCTTCCACAGTGGAATGAGCGCAGAGCAAAAGTACGTTTTGTACGTAGGAAAGATGAACAGAGGCCTCTTCGGCCTTTGATGCCAATGTATTATTATTTTCCACAGTTGAATGAGCGCAGAACAGTACGTACGGTGCAGTTTTGTACGTAGGAAAGACCAACAGAGGCTCCGTTTATTATTATTATACCCCCCAAAAAAATCACAAATCCACGAATATATATACCCAACAGAATTCCAGAAAACCACGATCACGGTAGAGAAAAACGCAAATGTTAATCGATTTTTATCCCAAATAAATGAAAAAGGAAGTCAATTTTATTTATACCAAAAAAATCAGAACAATAATCAGTATCCTGGCGCGGTCGCCAATTTTGTAAACGCTTCAAGTAAATGCCGTACGACGTTACAAACTCGGTTAAGGTGCTCTGAATAGAGATTAGTTACTGATATGGGGGCCCTTAACAGGGCCTTGGCGGCGTTCTCGTAAGTTATATATATGTAAGTTGATGTTCTGTTCCTTGGGTGGACTCTGGTTGTGGTTCCTGCTGTTGTTATCACGATGTAGACAACTTGGTTGAAGTTCTGCATTAATTGGCTCGTCTTGCTGGTTGAAGAGCAACACGGTGAGTCACGAATGTTGCCAATTGTTGGTGAAACAAATCAATATCCAGCGTAGGTATTGACAGCCGACAGCACGCACATGTGTAACACGAGGCAGAACGCACATACGACACAACTGACTTGCATGGTAAATTACCGTGCTTAAATAGCATGCAATATGTCTACTTGCACACTATTGGTTAAACGTGGTTAAACGGCAATTTCGCTTTTTTCTCATTGGTGCAACGTAAATAAATTTGAATTTAATTTACGCAATATGTCGGCGATTGATTTGTGTCGTTACAAAACGTTGAGAGCAGTTATTTGTGGTGGCCCTTAACCGGGCCATAACGTAGTTGTCATTATGTTTAACTGATACAACTTTTTGCATCCATTAGCTACATGCATTGAATTATAATTTTATTTTTGGCGCACCACGCGCACCATTTTGCCTGACCTGACCGGCTTCATTTCATAATATGGACATTTATCATGTATGAAGCAACTTCACCTGTTACGCAAGTGACATTTTCAATTGTGAATGTCATGGAAAACAACATCAGGCATACACTTGTTCAACTGTTTATAACGAAATTCTCTCAATAGCAATGACCCAGTCTGCTCACAAACTCAAAATTAAACCTGCCGTCACCTATTACAATTCAATATGAAATTTCACGCTGTTGTTTGCAAAATTTATAAAAACAAATATATTTTGATGGGGATTTGATCGCATTTTTCTTGTGCACGACAATTGATAGCACTCCTAGGTCGATAAATTCTTGAATTTTGTACATATTCAGGTGCTCTGATTATTGACCCGCACAAGAAAAATGGGGTCAAATCCACTACAAGAAGGACAGCACTGGGCAAAAAGATTCAACATTTAAATATATTTTGATTCACATTTATACGGTTAACATTTCATGTTGGAACATTTAGTGATTATTCTGCATCATATCACTGATAAAGTAGTTAACGTGTACGCACCAGCCAAATAATTGCGCATTACGATAAACTGTTGCTAACCTTTGGGCAGTTCTTTAAACAGTATTTTAAATTGGTTAAAACACTACCCAACAGTACTCATAAAGGTTCACCTGGAGGAGTTTTTCTTAATTTTTCATTTTTTCATAGAAGAAAAAAATTTACACGTCAATATAAAATATATCGCATTTTGTAAATTCATTAAAATGAAATTCGCAATTTAATTAACTGATACTGGACAAATGTAAAAGAACACAATTTGATCTGACCATTAACCAACGAGCTACCTGCAATTGCATAAGCACAAAGCATTTACTACACAAGGATCTCTGACTGGCTAACTATGTCTATAGGTTGTCGTCTTCAGTTTTGAGGAACATCTAAACCCACTGTCTTCATATACGCTTTAAAGATGTAAATATACTAGCAAATCTTGCGTTTAGGCACACAAATCTCTTGCTGCCACTCATCCTGCCAAACGTAATCGTCTAATTTATCAATCAGATTTTTGCGATTGCCAACATTTTGGTGTAGCCGCATTTCATCAGCAAGTCTACAGAAGGTCTAAATACAACAATTATCAAATCCTGCTTTTTTGTATCAACTGGAATTCACGACTATAACCAAAATATTACTAACTAGCGACCTAAACGCATATAGCAAGACTCTAAAATGTATTTTGGCCATTCGCCTTGCTTTGCTAATCTCAATGATAATGGTATTCACTGGTGAATGTTTCCATGGTAATCCCCAGGACAACCAGCAATACTTATTTCCTGGACGTGTTGTAACGTTAAACAGCAATTTTCCTGTGAGTGTGACAAATGCCGACCACACCAGAGAAGCAGTGAAACTGCTGTGATTTTGCGGAGTAATTCGTTTTTATAATATTATAATATTATTGTTTAAATGTTTGCATTTGTTTGAAAATTAGAAAATTTTGTAGATGTAGAGGCCCTTAGGTCACTACCATAAGGGGGTCTCTTGGATGCCAGGCCCGGAAAATCCATATATGCGGAATGATCATCTATCTTGGAACACTTAAGTTCCTCTGAACTATCTCTTAAGCTACAATCCTTAAGTCCACTAGCCAACTGCTCTGTATCCTCAGTATTTAATAAACCAGACATGATATTATTAAATTACTTGCAATTTATATATTATATTAATTAAGTAAGCTTACCCGGATACGCTGATATCCACAGGATACTGAACCAGAATGATTGAGACCTTAAAACAAATATTTACGTTAAATACCCAAAGCAAATTTGTGGTTCTTTTCGCTGATAATTAAGAAGATCAAATCGACAAGAAGATTATAATGTTTTATTCACAAAGAGTCGGAGATGGAACCACGCAGTGTCCCGCTAGTGCAATTCAGAAACTCAGATCAAAACTCTCTCATTTTCCTTCGACAAGACAAGTCCAAAACTTCGACAATATGAACAAAAGAACTTCCAAAAAAATTTACAATATTTTTCAAAAATTACAATATTGTTTTACGAAACTTGCGATAACATCAAATGTCCAAAAATAAAAATTGATTTATTTTTATATGAGAGGTTAACTGGTGTCCAATAAATAATTTAACCTCTACATAGACATGAAATATACGTAGTTATGATTTAGTAAACGTGCTTATTGGTTTGTCCAAAGGTTAAGATTAGTGTAGCAAATATTTAAACAAATAAATTTTGCTAGATTTCTGGCTGACAGCTATTATTTAAATACGACAGCGCGTTATATTGTAACACGCGGCTCCGTGTTACAACCCAACGATGTTCGTTTGTTATAAATACAGTGCTCTTTAAGGTCAAATAATCTAACTCTGTTCTTATACAATATTTCTCTGGACTGTGATTTTAGAAACAATCTCTTTTAGTTTCAAGCAGTTTTAATTGAGATTTCTTGAACTGCAATTTTATTTTTAAATTAATAGGGTTTTTATTAAATAAACAGAACCGCGCGCGATCCGCGAGGATCACGCGGTGGACTATTGTGTCACTGCAGATTTACTTCGCTTAGTTGGATTATCTACCCAATGGATTTGACTTCAGAGAATAATGGAGTAATATAATGACATGAGCTAGCAGTGAACGAAATATTTGTGAGTTTTTGTCATTGAAGTCTTTATACGGTTTACATATTTAATTTTAGTGATGACTATTAACGTTGACTCAATTCAAATCATCATGTATTTTCAATCGAGGTTTTGTCATTGAAGTCTTTAAACGGTTTATATATTCATTTTTAGTGATAAATTTTAAGGTTGACTGAATCCATATCATCATGTATTTTCAATCGAATTTTTGTCATTGAAGTCTTTAAACGGTTTTTATATTCATTTTTAGTGATAACTTTTAACGATGACTTATTTCAAATCATCATGTATTTTAAATCGATGGCATAAATACAGTTCAATTCAGACTTTTGTTTTGCGAATAACTGAGTGTGTGCAAACCATTTTCTTTATAAACATAAACCATATAACTCTTGCCGTCTAGAAGACGGACGATTTACTTTTTTGTGAATGGTATTTAAGACATACTTTTGCATTAAAATCTGTTTTATTGCCAAACAACACATGTTCAATTTGGACTAATTGTGAATTATATTTCTATGTGCTACATTGTGTATAATATATGTATGACACCCTTTATCTTCCCTCTCATATCAACCATCCGAAAAGGATTAGAGACTGATTAGGTGCCACCCTGGATATGTAAAACGGATACAGAATCATGAACTAGAAAGCAATCCGCAAAATACCCCTACATGAAATGGCGCCTCCGTTCGTCGAACTCACAGCCAGTAAGGAATTTATAAACATCTAGATTTTGAGAAATTCAAGCACTTTCGAAGAAGGCCACTCCACACGTTATTGCTTCGGAAAGGGCTTCAGATTCCCGCGCACACACGTGACGTTCAAGTGGGCGCGGTCACCCTCAACAACTCAGGAGGATCCGCCCATGGAAGATTCGGAAAACTGGTGGGGTCAGCCTCCTGGGCGGCAGTAGAGGCTGAGCATCCCAAGATTGTTGGCCGCTCCACGTCTGATGGCTCAAAGCACGTTGCTTTCGCGGTAGAGCGCAATCAAACTATTGTCTTTACAGCGACGGCTCCAGTGAAGTCATGCTTCAAACGCCCAAATGCCAGAAACCAGTCTCATCGTCAGTTGCCAGTATCAACATCTTTTCTCATCCGTGACGCAACCTCTGGCGAAACATTTCCCATAGACACTGGATCAGATGTAGGCTTACTACGCCACAATTATCTCGAACCCACTCTCCCAGTCGACACCAGCAGTCTGACCTGCGCCAATGGGTCCAACATAGCGACGTTTGGGGTACGAGTACACACAATCTCGTCCTCCAACTCAAAAAGATGTTTCAAATATCCGTTTATCTTCGCCAACACGACAAGAAACATCATAGGACGTGACTTTCTCGAACACTTCGACCTAACCATCCGTCCAAGAACGTGAGAGATAGAGGAACCAGTATCAGTGTTGACAGAGCCAAAATCAGTCATTACACGGTATGGCAGAGCAATAACACCTCCTGTAAGGTTAGCCCCCTTCATTGTGTACTAATTTTCATTGTCGGGGGGGGGGGGTGTATGTAACACGCGGCTCCGTGTTACAACCCAACGATGTTCGTTTGTTATAAAAACAGTGCTCTTTAAGGTCAAATAATCTAACTCTGTTCTTATACAATATTTCTCTGGACTGTGATTTTAGAAACAATCTCTTTTAGCTTCAAGCAGTTTTAATTGAGATTTCTTGAACTGCAATTTTATTTGTAATTAATAGGGTTTTTATTAAATAAACGGAATCGCGCGCGATCCGCGAGGATCACGCGGTGGACTATTGTGTCACTGCGGATTTATTTCGCTTAGTTGGATTATCTACCCAATGGATTTAACTTCAGAGAATAATGGAGTAATATAATGACATGAGTTAAGCAGTGAACTAAATATTTGTGAGTTTTTGTCATTGAAGTCTTTATACGGTTTACATATTCAATTTTAGTGATGACTATTAACGTTGACTCAATTCAAATCATCATGACTTTTCAATCGAGGTTTTGTCATTGAAGTCTATAAACGGTTTATATATTCATTTTTAGTGATAAATTTTTACGTTGACTCAATCCATATCATCATGTATTTTCAATCGAGTTTTTATCATTGAAGTCTTTAAACGGTTTTTATATTCATTTTTAGTGATAACTTTTAACGATGACTTTTTTCATATCATCATGTATTTTAAATCGATGGCATAAATACAGTTCAATTCAGACATTTGTTTTGCGAATAACTGAGTGTGTGCAAACCATTTTCTTTAAAAACCTAAACCATATAACTTTTGCCGTCTAGAAGACGGACAATTTAGTTTAACTGTGAATGGTGTTTAAGACATACTTTTGCATTAAAATCTGTTTTATTGCTAAACAACACATTTTCAATTTCGACTAACTGTGAATTATATTTCTATGTGCTACATTGTGTATAATATATGTATGACACCCTTTTTCTGCCCTCTCATTTCAACCATCCGAAAAGGATTAGAGACTGATTAGTTGCAAGGGTTGTAATAATAGCCACCCTGGATATGTAAAACGGGTACGGAAGCATGAACTAGATAGCAACCCCGCCTACAATATTGTAACGCCCGGTTCCGCCTTACAACCCAACGAAGCTCAATGTTGAAAGATATGGTTTTTCTTAAGGTCACATCGGATAGTTCGGGTTTTACACAATATTTCTCTTAACAGTGATTTTAGCAACAATCACTGTTAGTTTCAGGAGGTTTTAATTGAGATTTCTTGAACTGCAAACTTATTTGTAATTAATAGGGTTTTGTTTAATAATAATACACACCCGCGCGTAATGCGCCGGTAACATGCAGTGGATTTATGTGATTTAACGCTCAAAGCCAGGATTTATATTTTGTGTGTTTTTTCCTGTTTATACATAAACAGTAAATGTTCTGTTAAGACATTCTGGAGTTATATTATGTGTGTTTTTAACTGTTTATACATAAACAGTAACTGTTCTGTTAAGACATTCTGGATTTATAATTTGTATGTTTTGAATCGTTTATTCGAAAACTGTAACTGTTCTGCTAAAACATTCTGGGTTTATTTATTTTGGTTATTATGATTTTGCTTTAGTGCCTAGATATTAACTTGTGTTGACAATGTTTTGTTTTGTCGCCGTCTAGAGCACGGTCAATTTTGACTAACAGTGAATTTTATTTTACTTTGCAACAGTTTGCATAATACACGTATGATAACTCGACTTAGCCTTCTCACATCACCCATCGGAAAGAGGAAAGCACGCCCACGAATTCCATTTCTTCCGACAACAGCTACCAGGCACATGCAAGAAAAGCATAGCAACGCTAAATAAACAGCTACCCTGCTAAACCTCTTACAATAACTTCAACACCTACAATATTAGAATTTCGCATTGAAATCCGACTATGGTTTTTCCGACTGTCAGCGCAGCATTATAAGCATTGTAATTATAGTACAACTAGCCGCAATAAAAGTTAATGAATGTCTTTTTTCATTTCTGCTAGTCTGTTTAATCCGTGATAGCAAGTTCTAAATTTTTGCAAAGTAACCGCAGAAAATAAATACAACGAATTAAGTTTAAAGCGTTCAGTGCATTCAATCCATGATGAGAGTTTCTTAGATTTTTACTAAGATACAATTCCAAAGTCAAATCGATGAATTAATTAAAGCAGCAAGAATTTTATCCCCAATTCTGTCAATGTAATCTGTGGTAGCAGTTTTCAGGTAATTGCTTCGTTATTAAAGACTGAATAATACAGGAAATATTATTTTTAACATTTTAAATAAATTATTTAAGTTCCCTTAAGCTTTTTTGTTGAATTCAATTTAATATTATGGTCATTGGAAATAAGCTAGCTCTTTGTCCTTTAAACCTAGTTTGCGAGCTTGAAGTAAACACCTATCCTACTGTATTTAATCAGTTGTCGAACAACATAGCAAAACTACCATCTGCCGCACGTACTGACGCGTTTTGACTTTCTATAATCATCATCAAAGTAAAATGAAAAACTGACAAACGAGGAGCAAACCGCAATAAAAATATATAAAATAAAAATTACATTACATTATTCTTTATTTCCATTACCATTTTATTGCATGTAAATCGATTCCGTGCCATTACTAGTTCTGATCGTTAAACTAGTGAAATAAATAAAGCGTGAACATCGAAATTCAAAACTGAACACAATTTCAGCTAAGGCAAATCAAATTACAAATTTCAGTTGAATAATCCTTTTACACGACTCTATTTGATAAATAAGAGTTTTTAGTATAACTTCAGAGTGGGTTTCACGATTTTAAACAACATAAAAACTAATGCTCATAAACACGATCGACACCAGCTTATTATTTCCATTGCTCTATTCCACCCAATCAAAGTATGAATTGATAAGTAAATAAATTATTGATGAAGATTTTTTTACAAAACAGGTATAAAGAAAAATGTTTTAAAAATCCATTTTCTTGTTGGTAGAACATAGTTTGGTTATAATATTTCATAATATATAAAACCAACCACCCTCTATTTTCTCATAGGATGAAGTCAGTCTATTCTCCTTATGGAGATCTCTTTCAGATTTTACTAAACTCTTTGAAAGTTTCGCTCTTTCGCCAAAAAAGACATTGACTGATTTATAGAAACTTTTTGTAATTCACAACTACTATCGAAATATTCGAAGCGAATTTTTGATCCTTTCCGTAATATCAATAAAAATAATAATTTGTAGTCAACTTCAATAATTTATTGTCATAATATCGCTTCACTAAATGACTTTCAGGAAACCAATAATGTTAAGAGTGGAACATGCAATACGCATAACACGCAACTCAAAATCTCAAGAAGACTGATTAAAAAGTCACCAGAGTTAAGTCAAAATCTTTGTCAATAAACTCAAAGAAAATTACAAAAAGCACATTTAAAAAAATAAAACTTCGATTTATGAAATCAGCGGTAACATCAACTTTCCAAAATAAAAATTGATTTATTTATATATGAAGTGTTAAATAATCTCGAACAAGTTAATGGGCCTCCACATACACCCTCATGTTTAAAATGTTTAAGCATACTATACAAAGTCATCATTCTTCGGTTTCAAAACGTGTTTTGACATGTCGTGCTGTTTCTTTGTTATGCTTCACTTTAATATTGTGCTGATCTCTTTCTTTAGTTAACCTATAATTAATCTTCACTTTGTTTTTTGCATTTATTTGACTTTACTTCATTTTCACACTTCTTTAAGTCAGATCTCCCCTAAGCTTCTTGATACTTCGATGTGTATCGTTTCTCAATCTCCTCATTGGTTCGAATAAATTGTGAAATACAGCAAGGTAGTGCTTCACATTCTACTGTGCCATTTACTTCTATAAATTCATTTGTATCAGTCATAAGATTGCCATTGAATGGCCCCTTATAGAACGGAATCAAATCTTTTATATATTTTCGTTAAATATTTATGCATGTGATGTCAGATTTAAACCTTGAATTTACACTCTTGGTTGAAGCTAAAAAACTCATTTTATCACTCTATGTTCCAACAAACCAATCTAATGAACTAGAGGCCCAATCGTGGTAACTTGGTGCGTATACTAGAACATCTCTAGGTTAACTCAATGGTTCTCCATAAAAAAGTTCAGCTATGGATGTTCCCAAATATGCTCTGTATCTTTTTTGCATTGCAAGCAAAACTATAGGTGAATCATGTATCCAATTTGATACTACAGTGTAGCGTAATACAACTTTTAGCTCCCTGTGCAGTCTCTTAACCATACCATTCGTTTTGGGACTATGTGCCAATGTGTGTCCTACTACTGTCTCCATAACATTCAATGATCTGATAAATAGTTTAGACATAAACTGACTACCGCGATCACTACTTACAATTACCGGTACATTATATCTTGACACCAATTTAAGCAAGAACACAAGTCAGACTTCCTGCGCTGTCATATCCTTCAGGATTGCTACTTCAAACTTACGAATTAAACGAACGACCATCGTAATTAAATACCTCTAGCCAGAAAGTTCTGATATGTCTTCTATATCAATATGTACATGAATGAAACGATCTGCTGATATACCATATGTTTTAACTTCTGTTTTAGTATGACACCAAACTTTACAAGTTGGACAACGAGTATATTTACTTTCCCAAGCTTTTACGTTTTTAGACTTCTTAGGCTATAGATATCTATCAGAGACCATCCTGATAGATGACTTAATGGAACGATGGCCAAATTTATGCAGCTGTTGAATTAACTTAAACTATAATGCTAATGGTACATAGGGTCTACGTTGGCTCCTGAATATTTCACAGAGTAACCACTAATCTTCAAATTTCTTGCGTGTATACATGGAATTCTTAGACAACACATCTACGAAAGAATCAATAAATTGTGCTTAAATCAATTTCTCAGCAAAATCATTTGAGGATGTAACAGAGCAGAGCAGTGATTCCAAATGGATCATATCTTCTGCAGGCACATTTGGTCTACTGAGAGAATGATCAAATCACATTCCTTGAGTCAAGTCATTTGTGAATTCACTCGTCGAAAATAATAAAGCCTATCGTCTTCCCTAGGATACCTATCAACGGTTTATGATCAGTTAATATCGTGAACTGATGTTCATCTAGGTAGTGTCAAAATGCAGCAATGCAGAATAAACCACTAGCAACTCCTTCCTAAGCGTGTCAAATCGCTTTTCAAGACCATGAAGTTTCCGACTACGGAATCCTATCGGCTTGATTATACCATTATCTCTCTGATTTAACACTGCTCTTATGGGTACATAGGAAGCATCTGTGACCATCTCAAACGGCTTAACATAATACACAGGTGCTAATTTGGTGATTTGGCTTAACGGTTCTATGTTACTTTGTAATTTCTCCTTGTCGTCTTGGTTAAAACTAATAGGACATGACTTCATGGTCGTGCTCTGTTCACGAACCAAATATCGAGTTAATGACCATAAAATTCCATCTAAACCAAAAACAAAACGACAATAATAGATAATCATCCCAAATATCTTCGCAATTGGCGTACAGTTCTTTGTGTTGGCACATCTTTGATTTTCTGGACATTATCTTCCCAGCGTTCAATTCCATCCTTGGAAATGAAGTGTCCAAGAAATTTAGCAGTAGAGAAACCAATTATTTTCTTTTCACTATATATAATGATGTCATCTATATACACTCTAGGAAATGGTAAGTCTTGAAGGATCTCCTCCGTCAGATGCTGGGATATCTGACTTGCATTCTTCAGACCAAAAGGCGTGCATAAGAATTCAGGCGATCCTTTTCCCGGGAATCACACTGCTGTGAGCTGTATAGTTTCTGCTACCATAGGTACTCGATAGTACGTTATTTTCAGATCGAATGTAGTATATACCTCATACCTCATTATATCCATGATCAATGTAATCTTGTTTGGTAGAGGATACGAATCACCTTTCGTTACAGATTTAAATATACGCTAATTTCCTCAAACCCTCCAACGACCCGGTTCAAGTTTAGGATCTACCACTATTAGAGATGCAAATTTGGAATTTGAATGCTTACCAATTTCTTATTCCTTTAAACATTCAAATTCTTCTATAGCAACATGTTATTTATATTGTGCTAACGGTTGAGCCTTCAGCGAATAGGGTTGTTGTGCCCCAAATCAATTTCTTGTTCTATGCCTGTCTTCATCTTATTCCGCGTAGCATTGACATGTAGAAACACGACCAAATGTTTCCCGGTAATTTCCGCCAAATAATCGGCGACTACGGGTCTGTGAAAGCTCACTGATCAAATTACTGAAGTCCCAGTCTCAGCGTAAGTCAGTATCTCAATGCCTTTCAAATGGCCCACGTTTTAAGATCTAAGGCGAGGTTGAAATGAATAATAAAAATCCATCTTAATGATATTATTTTTTATTCCACGTGAATGACGATTTCTGTCCCTATGTTGCTGACAATTCTTTACCGCCCTTCAACTCAATTGGACTTCTATTGGCAGATCACATTTGACAATTGATTGTGGGGTTATCATTTTCCACCACATCGGATCAAATTATGCTCACTTCTATATACATCACTAACAAGAATTTTAAACCATTGAGTTCATTCTCTATGACGAACTTATTGTTGCTATGGCCAGCATCCTCTTCAACATTCCTTTCCAGTCGAAGTCTAACAGATTTATGGACTGATCTATTACGCATCGAAGCTCTAAAGCGTAACTTCAATGATTTATCATGTCTCTTATATGCATTCTTTGGAGTTTTGCATGTGAAACTCCCCTACGGCTCTTACTAGCTGAAATTAAACTTGCTTTCCGGCGTGTTACGCCGGGCCGCATGACGAGTACTTCCATTCCATCGGAGATCACCCAATCGTGGAAACGTGCATCCTTTGCCCTGATACTTCCCAAGCTCGGTATATGTACGATGCAATATGCATCACTCGCGTGGTCCTCGAACACGCTCACGCGATTCACCTCCACGAAGCTTGGAAGCTTGACTTTGACCCCATTGATTTCCCCTACTTCTAATAGAACTTTCCATGTTGGGTTTCATCCAAATCACATCCTGTCGAACGGTATTTAATTCATTCTCTATGTTCAAGAGACTTTCTGAGTTTCTCTCAATGAGTGAAAACGCCGTTACTTAATATAACTGTGGTTCCTTATGGCGATCCACTTTACACAACCCTTTGAGCTTTTTTGTCCACTCTCGTTCTAATCTTTAATAGATGTCCAGAGAGGCTCTTAATCTACCAGGAAATTCTGCTAGAAATGTTTTGTTCATAACTTCTTCAGAAATATTACGCCCGACGAATTTCGAAATTCTTCTCTTATAAAATTCAGACTGGAGTTGATTATCCAACTTTTCCTTACGTTATAATTCAGTCATTTTCTCAATCCTTTTGGGTTGATATCGTCGATGAAGTTATTCCACTAGAGGCTTAAATGCATTTGCAGATTTATTCTCTATTACGAATTTACTGAGTCTAAACAGATTTATTTTCACTGTCTCAAGGAAGACAACGAGGCACAGGCAAACATTTCTGTAGGGTCGTTCATTCTTATTAGTTCAAACTAAAATTTTGCATCGTCGACCCATTCAGAATGGTTATATAGTATGTATATGGTGAGTTTTACACTGCTATCCATAGAATCGCGGCTAACGCGATCATAATCTAACGCATATCTTTCTGCATAATAAATCCTGGTGCGGTTGTCATCTTTGTAAAAGTCCTTTGGTCACTACAACTGGAGAACTTCTGAGATGTCAAAATCGGATAACCCGTATATACGGTATGAACATTTAATTTAGAACAACTGAATCCTTCAGAATAATCTCTTAAACTACATATCTTAAATTTTTCGATTAATTGATCTGTAACCTCATATTTCTCATAGTTAGTCATAATGATAAAATAAGTTTTATTGCGATATATTTATCATACCAATGTGTGCTTACCAGCTCACGGAGTGCGACAGAGGACTGAACAGAATTGTAACGGCTCAGATTAATTTGCCGACATATTGCCTAAATAAAATTTAAATTTCATAGCGTGGTAAAATAAAATTAGCGAAATTCGCGGTTAACCAATGGCGTGCGACAATGCGCCTGCACAAGTATATAAGCACGATGCATTTATCATGCATCATCACACACTCGACATTTCTGCTCTGCGCGCTACAGATAATTTCTGTCGCTTTTTTTACTTGATCGATTATCAACGCATAGAGAGATATAGAGAGATAAAAAAGATTCAGGTCAGGCATGATAGAAAGTTAGGAAATTTGGGCATCAGACAGACCATAACTAAGACGTGCATTGCTGTAACTAATCGAGTGGTAAACCTTTATAAAATTAATCTTTATAAGAATCAACTAGAAATGATTAATCATGGTCTGAATACAGCTATCCAAATTGAAAAATCACCAAAGAACGAGATAATTACTGGGGCTGTTAAAACAGCACAATTCCTCTCGGACAAAGATAAGGTTATGTTAGAAATAGACGTAGCCGCAGCTGTGCTAACGTGTGAAGATGCAAAATATAAACCAAATTATTAAATAAAAATTCTCAGGAAAGAATTAATAGCAAACAGTCTGATATGCTTGAAAGCAGGCGAAGGAGGAGCGACGGTTCTGATGAATCAATCTGACTATAATGCTAAACTGTATGAACAAATAGACAATATAGAGGTATGCCCTAAAATTATTAAAGATCCTGTGGATAAGCTACAATGAGAAGTTAAATTATTGATCAATAACATGATTGCTAAAGGAAAATTAGATCAAGCGTATGGTAACGCTCTCATACAAAGAGATACATTCGCTCCCAGAGTGTACGGATTACTAAAGATACGTAAGCCAGGCAACCCTTTGAGAATTATTGTTAATGTCCAACACTCTCCAACATATAAAATGTCTAAGTTTCTATGCCATAGAATAAAGAAATATTTTTACTTCTTAGACCATACTTTAATGAATTCAAACCATTTGGTTGAGATTGTCGATAAATGTGAGCTAAATGAAAATGATAGATTGGCGAGTTTAGATGTGGTGTCAATGTACACCAATATACCAGCACCCAAAGTACTAGATTATTTTCAGCGTTTCCTGGTTGATCATCCAGTAATATTAAAAGGAAACGAAATGACGATGAGACATGTCATGGAGATGATGGACTTATGTATGTCCTCCACTTATTTTAAATTTATGAATGGATTTTATAAGCAGATTAGAGGTTTTCTAATGGGATAGCCACTGTCATTTCCAATAGCTAATAACTTCATGCATTACATGGAGAAAATCCTCTTAGATATAACACCCCTAAGCCATAAATTGTATATACGATATTTCGATGATATTGAAAATTTGGAATCATGGGGAGGATCATTTGATAATTTCTTAAATATAGCAAATCAGGTGAGCGAGCTGAAATTTACAATTGAAAGTGAATCATGTGGCAAATTACCATTTCTGGATGTCAAGTTAATTAGAAATGGTACAAAACTAGAACGGGATGTTTATAGAAAGGATACTTACTCAGGTATCCTCTTAATTTCAATTCAAATGAAAATAGGTATCTTAAAATCGGTGATAATAAGAAGCTGAAGATTAATAGATAAAAAACATAGGGAAATTGAATTTGATAGACTGCAAGAAATATTTAGTAATTGAAGCCAATACAATGAGTGTAATAAGTAACTTTAATCATGATTGGAATTACGTGAATCATATAAAACAAAAGACGGTGGGAGGGTAATGGTTATACCTGTCTCTTAACTAAGTAGGAAAATCAAAAGGGTTGCAACTAAATACAATATACGTACTATTTTAAAACAGACAGTTACCCTAGGCATTAAACTGTTCAGCCAAAAGGAGAAAATAGAACTATTAGACACATCAGGAGTATATGAAATTCCATATAACGAGTGGAGCCTGATGTATGTAGATGAAACCATGCGTCCAATTATGGTAAGAAGAGGGGAACATAAAATCGCACGCAAGTATGGTCATATTAATAGATTGGATCTTGCACGCCATAAAGTAGAGACAGGAAACTCCATTAATTGGGATGTGTGTAGACGTATATCAATTTGTCGCCGTAGCAGATCGACTAGATTGATAAGAGAATCCGTAGAAAGTAAATTGAGAAATAACATCATGAGTGAAACAACCGTAAAAAAACCACTAGGTCCTATTTGGAATACAGCATTAAATAATGGTAGGAAACGAATATTGCACGAATCTGTATCAGAAACTGGCTCAAGTAATAGAATAAAAACATTGGACTGATATTAACTTATATAGATGGAGGGTGAGTGATTCAATATCTCCTAAATTATTTTGTGATTATCTTATAATGTCATCCTTGATTACTCGTTATCTTATTTTATCTACTATTTTACGTTCTGTTGTTAGTGTACCGCCTTTAACAAACATTTATCTATGCATCATAGGAGGGTTTACTATTTTTAAATAGGCAATTTTTCTTTGCTTTATTAATACTATTTTTCTTTATCAGGAATTTTTTTTATAATTTCTTTTACGAACATTTTCATTTAACTTTCTACCCTATTGAAACAATTTATCCGTTTTTAATTTAATTTTTCTACCTCTTAATTATTTACTCTATTCATAGTACCTTGCCCCCTCCTCACCAGAATGCCACTCGTAAATATTTCAATTAGGAAAGTAGGTGTAAAATAGGTCTGACGTGTGCATTCAGGAAATGATAGTCATCATTTTAGTTTCACTTGAATCCCTGTTACACGTACCTGTATTTATATGTAACAGATTACTTCTCAGTCTTAAGTAAACGCTCACACACATTCACACAAACACACAGACGTAGCATACGCTTATCTAGGGAATAGTCAGATTCGCTAAATCGCTGTAATTTCACTGGCATGAATGTACACGTGCAGTAATTGATTACTCCTCAATCCAAAACAAACGAGAACACATACACACAGGCATGGCGTACGCTTATCTAGTGAGTTGTCAGTAATTGTCATTAAATCACTGTAATCTCATTGCGAAAAATGTATACATGCAAACATATACAAAAAACAATTCGACATGCACTTTCCTAGCATTTTTATTAAAAAACAAGTTATGCTTAAGAGATCTAACAACAAGTATAAATGGGGCAGTTTAAACTAAGATTTCCACTTGACATATTGATTGTCAACTTAGTGGGTGATGTGCTTGCCATTGAAAAATATATTCGTACCAGGATATCGAAATATCTGGCAAAATGATGATGAAAGTAAATTCAAAAAATTCGCTACGCAATCTGAAAATCAGGTTAATAATCCATGTTAATTACCTGAAATAAATTGTGGTCCTTGCCGAAAGGCCATTTAAGGATAATAATTTTGTTGTGATAATCAATTCTGTGATACCAAAATATCGCAAGCCAGAACACCGCAGCAAAGCTTACCACGAATCTAAAAATCTCACGAAGACTGAATCATAGAATCACCAAACACAAGTCAAGTATCCTAGACTAGGACACAAACTCCTCACAGACTACGGTAAATATAAGGAAAAATTACACCTTATATTACCTGTGGGTAAAACTAATTATAAATTTCTCTGTGAATTGGATGAAGTATTTGGCAACTTGTTATGTAATCCACAGAACGAAAGCAGTTTCATTGATCTACCGGATCCTTCGCGAAACCAGGATCTAGGACTTGTTATTGACAGTGATGCATTGATAGAATTAATGTTAAAAATAAAATCAAAAAACCAAAAAGATCACCTTGGTATATCGATTGATAACCTACTTCAATTACCTTTAAATTTTATGAATGCGCTCTGCAATTTTATAAATAGAATTTTGAAGAATGGGATATTACTAATCGATATACTAACAATGGTAGCTAAACCTTTGCCAAAAGTAAGTAAGCCAACGTGTGCCAGTGATTACAGATTAATCTCTATTATCCCTTCGTTTCTGAAGATAATAGAACGATTGATACTTGATCATTTAGAACATATGCTGCCGGCTGATTTCGATATATGCCAACATGACTTTACGAAAGACAGGTCGACAACTAATGATATGCTCTCTATGTGGAAACATGTAATTACATTAGATGAGAAAAAGTTAGATGCATTAATTGTATTCATGGATATCTCAAAAGCTTTTGACTCTATATCTTTTGATGCTATCTTGAATGCGATTAATTTATTGAATATTGATCCGAATATTTTTAGATTACTTAGATACTATTTATATAATCGAAGAATGAGTATTCAAGTAAACGATTTAATATCTAAATCGAAAAGGGTAACAAGTGGAGTTCCACAGGGATCAAGTTTGGGGCCAATTTTATTCAAAATTGTATTTGCACATTTGGAAACTAAGATCTCTAACGGTCGAGTTTGCAAATTCGCTGATGATTTGAAAATAATCTTTCCAATTGATTCCAAATAATGTCGAATTCTCCAAAAATAATGTGACACTAGATTTGTATGATTTAAGTAGATATTTGTTAACACTAGGGCTGAGAATAAACAGTAAAAAGACGAGAGCTTTAAAAATAGGTAACAGAACAGATTTTAATTATGTTTATTTTCATGATGCTGAGATTAATGATGTTTTGAGGTTAAACTTATGCAAGAAATTAAGGATTTAGGCATAACTATTCATTGTACGGCTTCTGCTGAGAGACATATTGAAAGGATAGTAGGCAGTGCCAAGAACAGATGGGCATTAATAAATAGAAATATTATATCACATGAAATAAAATTTTAAATGTTTATAATATGGATTAGACCGATACTAGAATATGCTGCCGCTACTTGGAATCCTTTAACAAAGGGTTTGTCTAATAAGATAGAAGCTGTACAAGAAAAGTTGTGAAACAAATTAGTCCTATCTCCTGCACTATATACGTCACTAGATTACAGTTTGTATCACTGCATCCTTTATGGTTTCGGAGAATGTGCTATTGCATAAAAGCTTTCCATTCGAACCAGTGGTCTGGTGCCTATATGAATCCCATAAGAAGAGTCATGAAATTGGAACTAGATCTGGTCATTTTGCAATATCTCCACCATTGGTGGGGAATGTTGCGAGCAAGCTATTTTCTTTTTGAAAAATATACAAAATTTACAATCAATTGCCAAAGGGGCTTAGAGAAACGCCTCCAACTAAAATGTCTCTTAAATTTTTATCTACCGAACTAGAAAAAGTGTTTAATCCTGCTGATATTTTTAATTTTGATTATGATAATACTTTCTCATGGTTAAATAAAAGACAGGATTAATTGTTTTTCAGCAACATAATTTCTCGAGATTCTATCTTCAAATTTTGTATTATTAAACATGAAATGTTATGCATTATATCATCTTGTTAATCAACAATGCACACAGTCAATTATTAGTCATGGTTCCCTTTTTTTTCTTACAAATGTTATACTCGATTTATAACTTAAATTTTCCTAATTTTGATGAAGAATCTATCACTGTTTACAGCTGAACTTTCTGATGCTGATAAATTGTACAGTACAACTAATTGCACATATATATGTGATGTGATATCTTTTTATATTGTACATTTTCTAATTTTATTATTTGATGGAACATGTGTGGTTTGAATCCAAATAAAGATATTCTATTCTATTCTATTCTATTCTATTCAAGTCCTTGAAAAATATTTATAGAGGAGAATTCTAATAATATGTAAAAGCCCCGGCTTCAAGTAAATGCCGTACGACGTTACAAACTCGGTTAAGGTGCTCTGAATAGAGATTAGTTACTGATATGGGGGCCCTTAAGAGGGCCGGGTAATGCGTTCGCCTGAACTCTTCAGAGTTGAAGATGTCCTAGAGCCTTGGGTGGACTCTGGTTGAGTTTTTGCTCCCGTGGTTGAGCTGTGATCGCGTTGTGGATGGTGTCCTGCAGGTCCTGCACTCAATTGGCTCGTCTCTCCGGTATCCCGCAACAAGATGAGTAGGTATTGACAGCCGACAGAGCGCACACGTATTGACAGCCGACAGAACACACACGCGTGAAGCAGGTAGAAGGCAAATGCCACAACTGACTTGCATGGTAAATTACCGTGCTTAAATAGCATGCAATATGTGTACTTGCATACTATTGGTTAAACGTGGTTAGACGTGGTTAAACGGCAATTTGCTTTTTTCTCATTGGTGCAACGTAAATAAATTTGAATTTAATTTACGCAATATGTCGGCGAATTATTTGTGTCGTTACAACACTTTCCTCTCTGAAAAAAGAAAAAATATTCCTCTGCGAGGCTAGATAAGAAATGCATGACAGAGTTCGAACCAAGTTAAGCAAAAATATGATGAACCATAAGTGCTGGGCTTAAATATGCTTGTTGGTTGCTTCAACAATGATATGATGCCAGGTAACCACTAGGAATTGCTACACAAATTGTTAGCTCTAGTGGACGGTCATAGCACGTGAGGCAAAATAGAGCAGTGTAAGTTTTTTGGAGCCGCAGCGTGAAGATTTCGAGGTAAATCGCCTCTGAATTTGCCAGGTTTAAGTTAAAAACCTAAGCAGGTTGGATCGTTGTCAATGTGTTTGTATACGACCAAAGGAGCTAGAGTGCTCGACGTTGTAGTCATGACATTTGTAGAGTGGTCTTTGTGAAATAGATAAAGTTGAGATATGCATTGAAAGTGGCCTGTACCATGATATGAAGCTGATCACTACTTAGTGTTGCTACACGAAAGCGTTAGCTCTAAGTAGCTGGTCATACCAAAATAGGCAGTGTAATGTCATGTGTGAGAAATACATTATAATGTAAAATATATACATTAAAATCAAAGGTAATTGCATAAAATATGTACACGAACATTGCCTCAGAGATGGCATAATACCAAAGAACTGTTCAAAATGCTACACAATTGTTAGCTAAGAACAGGTGGTTATGCCACGTGAGACAAATACTAAAAATTAACGTAAAGTTTAAAAAAAATTTTTATAGTTAAATGTTAATGTTTAAAAAAAATTAATTACGCGTTATACAAAGCAGGTTGAGATTGCGGGCAGACGGAGCCTGAGACGTGTGTAGAAGGTTGAACGCTCTCAGGATCAGGTGGTTCGATAAGCGGTTTTAACCTGTCTATGCTTACTGATGTCGGTGTAGCGCCTTGCATAATGATGAAGTATTTTGGCTGTTTAGTAAAATCGGGTAAGGACCGCGATACTTGGGTTGTAGTGGTGCAACAGCAGTATTGTTGCGAACGAGTACTCTCTTGCAGCTGTAGAGCTGTGGGTGAACGAAGACTGGACGAGGCGTGTGTCTTGGCTGCTGTTCGGACATGTTACCGAAATGAAGTCGAAGGCGGGTAGCTTCGTTTTGTGGGTCATCTTGTGCCGGTAGTAGACGTGGGAGCTGACTAGGCAGGCGTAGATCCATGCCATACAAGAGTTGTGACGCAGACGTTTTAATGGATTCTCGAGTACGAGAACGCATGGCCAGCAGAACTAAAGGTAGTGCATCGACCCAGTTGCCATTAATGGACGAGGATGCTAAAGCAGCTTTGAGTTCCCTATGCATTCTCTCTACCATGCCATTAGCCTGGGGATGGTAGGCAGTCGTCTGGCGTAAGATGCATCCCATGTACCGCAAGGTGGTTTTGAAACGATCAGATGAGAAGCAAGTGCCTCTGTCCGTGATGACCTCATTGGGAACACCATAATTGGATATCCATGCAGAAATAAAACCGTTAGTTACTTCGTCTGCAGAAATGGTGCCAAGAGGTAATGCCGCAGGCCACCGTGTAAATCTATCGATCATAGTTAGAAGGTAGCTGAAACCTTGAACCTTTGTCAGATGAACTATGTCGATGTGGACGATGGCTAGGCGAGAAGTAGACCGAAAATGTTGCAACCTAGAACGAGTGTGTCGTGTGATCTTGTTTTTCTGACAAATAGCACACTCTGAGACCCATCGTTTAACATTCTGCCTAAGTCTGTGACCCCAGAAACGATCTGTAAGAAGTCGGACAGTCGCTTGGCTTCCTGGGTGAGAAATTGAGTGAATTGAATCGAAAACTTTTCTCTGAAGGCTGGTCGGCAGAACTGGCTTGTTGGGCTGCGTACCCGTGAAGTAAACAATTGGTAAGCCTTCCCACAGACGGCATATGAACTTGGTTGGGTGACGGGCTATTGATCTTTGAATGTGAATGTCACCGCGTTGTTCAGTTCGCGGGAGAGTTGGCGTTAGTGCAGGTTCACTGAGTGCCACGGAGTTGACAGTGAATAGTGACGGCGAAGGTGGTTGTAGAGAGACGTCTGGCCTGGACAGGGCATCTGCAATGAAGTTATGTTTGCCCTTGACGTGAAAGACGTCAAATTGCCATTCGCTTAGACGAGAAAGCTGTCTTTCCACTCTGGCAGGGTACTTGGCGATAGATGAAGTTGCGTTTAGAAGTGCGCTAACTAGTGGTGCATGATCTGTGAAAACAACAAATCTGCTACTGCCAATGATGCTGATAAATGGCGCACTGCGTCGTGGATGGCGAGAAGTTCTCGGCCGAAAATGTCGTACCTCGTTTCTACTGGTTGGAGAGTACGCGAGTAGAAACTGATAGGCTTCCGAACTCTGTCAATCTCTTGTTCCAAAGTGGATCCAATAGCGAATTCAGAAGCATCTGTCGTGAGTAGAAATGGCTTTTCAAAATCTGGATGCGTTAGCATTGTAGCATTTCCTAACGAGTTGATGGCAAGTCGAAGTAATTCCTCGTCTTCGGATGACCAAGCAATGATGGAATTCTTACTAAGTCCTTTTCGGTTCCGCAGGTGCCTGCACAAAGGATAAAGTTGTTTTGAAAGGCCTGGAAGGAACTTGCGATAATAGTTTAATACTCCCAGGATTTTCTGCAAATCGCTCAAAGTCCTTGGTGACTTGATATTCTTTATTGAATTCGTCTTTGACGGCAACGGTTGAATACCTTGGGCCGTGATACGATGCCCTAAGAAGTCGACGGATGAAGTTGCAATCTACGTCTTGTCACAGTTGATCTTGAGTCCGTAGTTGGATAAGCGTGAGAGGACATTTCGTAGATGTTTCGCATGAGATTCTAGATCTGGACTAAATACCATAATGTCATCTAGATATGACATACAATAAGCAGAGTCGTCGTGAAGTATGTTGTCTATGAATCTTTGAAATGTCTGAGTAGCACACTTGAGTCCAAAAGGCATGTAAATATATTCAAAAAGGCCAAATGGGTGATGACTGCAGTTTTTTCGATATCCTCTGGTGCTACCGGTATGTGATGGTACGCTTGTCTGAGGTCAATCACTGAGAAGAAATTGCTGCCGTTGAGTTTTTCAAGTAATGTGTTGATATTTGGAATAGGATATGCATCAGATTTTGTCACTGAATTTAGCTTGCGGTAGTCTCCACAGGCTCTGTACGATCCGTTTGATTTTGAGACTAAGTGCAGTGGTGACGCCCATGAACTTTTCGATGGTCTGATGATTCCCTCTTCCAAAAGCCTTGAGAATTCTTCTTGGGCTGCTTTCAGCTTAGCAGGAGCCAGTGGTCGCTTCTTGAGTGCAATAGGTTGCCCTTCTGTGACGATATGATGCATCGTGTTGGAGACTCGTAGCTCTGACTTGTTAAGATCGAAAAGCGATTTGTATTTTCGAAGGGCTGCTGATATCTCTGCTGAATGATGCACTGGGGTTGGCTGAATGACCTGTAACTCCAAACGCTCGGAGGCAAGTGTTCAAAAGCTTTGCTCAAGTCCGGTGGAGGGGTCGATGATCTTTTGATTGGCAAGATCAACAATGAGCCGAAATGTCAGAAGGAAATCAAGGCCTATTATATTATGTGAGACCTTGGCAATGATGAAGTTGTGGGAAAATTCACGTCGTAGACCTATGTTGAGTGTGCGGTATTGGCAGCCATAAGTTGGTATGGGCTCGCCAGTAGCTATTGCGAGAAGAACGCCTAGCGACATCTCGGCCATTGAATCACCTTTGAGAACTGAGACTACAGCACCTGTGTCTACGATGTACTCTTCGACAGTTTTGAAATCAAGAAGGTGCACAAGTTCGTTTGGCTGTTTGGCCGGGTCATGCAAACAAGTAAGCTGGTGATTGCGACCGGCATTGTCTGTTTGGTTCTCTATGTGAAAAATTCGGCGTGGACGAAAAGAGTCGACAGGGATGTCGGATTGTAGTTGACTTCTTTCCTGTAGCGCCGTTGATGCCGTTGATGTGCAGAAAGTACGGTCTTCTACTTCCTGCGCCAGACGTTTCCCGATACTGATGCACCCTTGTGCCTGCGGTCTATTGTCCTCTCCGTCAGCTGTGGAAATTGACACTCATTCGGAAATTCTTCGGAACGACAAAGACAAACTTGGCAAGCATAAAAAACTTCTGGTGGTTATAACACCAGTTCTTTGGAGCATATTTATTAAATGATTGCGGAGATCTCGATCGCCGCCTACCATTATAATTTGACTTGGAAACGAATTTTGGTCGAGCATTCACTTGATTTATCTCCGATTTGGTAATGGCCAATCCTTCTAGAACTTTGGCCATGTTCGCCACTGTTCTCTCTAAGGAGGAGATTCTATCATCTTGCGGGGGTGAAGAAAAGGATGATGGATTCACTTTGGGTTCCAAAACCCTATATTCTAACTCACATCTCTCAGAAAAGTCATCTATAGAGACAGTGTTGGGGAGCTGTCTGGCAAAGAGTTTTAATGTTTGGGGAAGATTGTTAATAAAAACAACCTTAGCCTCATGGTCAGAAATGTTGGTTTTATACCAACGTTTCCGTAATTCCCTCAGTATTTCTATGGGGCCAAGATTTGGCATATCTAACTGCGCATATTTGTTTATTATCTGCTCAGTTTCCGTGGGTCCAAGCAAGGATTCTACCTCGTTTTGTAGGCCCAAAATGGGATTAGGTAGCTTCCTAATGGCCTCAAGCTTAGGATAAATCCGTCGCTGCAATTCAGAAGGTAGTTTAGCAAAAACCTTTGACAGTTTTTTGATGACTGTCATAATCAGGAAACGGGGAGAAAGCGGAGTCTACGCGCATAAAAAATAACTCTATCTCCATCCCAAACAGGAACATCAATATCTAAAATTGGACCTGACATTTTAACAATCTTACAGGATCTTAAAAGCATAAATTTATAAGCAATATGAAAATGTATATATAAATGTATAAATATATAACGAAACGCTTACCCACAAACAGCTTCCACTGTTGCTTGATATTGTCCAGTGCAAAAGGAAAAAACGAACAGAGGCCCCGTTGGCCTTTGATGACAATGTGTTAATATTTCAACACAGAACAGCGTCACTCCTTCCAAAAATTGAAATTGTCCTGTAGGGAAGACGAACAGAGGCCCGTTGGCCTTTAGTGCCAAGAATTATTATTTTCAACAGCAAGAATAACACACTGCTTCCAAAATTTGAAATTTTCCTTTAGGGAAGACGAACAGAGGCCCCGTTGGCCTTTAGTGCCAATGAATTATTATTATGCTCACACCACAAATTCACGAATATATGCCCAACAAAATTCCCAGAAAAACCAGGATCAGGGTAAAGAAAACGCAAATGTTAGTCGATTTATCCCAAACAAATGAAGAAGAAAGTCAATTTATTTATACCCAAAAAAAATCAGAAAAATAATCAATATCCTGGCGCGGTCGCCAATTTTGTAAACGCCCCGGCTTCAAGTAAATGCCGTACGACGTTACAAACTCGGTTAAGGTGCTCTGAATAGAGATTAGTTACTGATATGGGGGCCCTTAAGAGGGCCGGGTAATGCGTTCGCTTGAAGTCTTCAGAGTTGAAGATGTCCTAGAGCCTTGGGTGGACTCTGGTTGAGTTTTCGCTCCCGTGGTTGAGCTGTGATCGCGTTGTGGATGGTGTCCTGCAGGTCCTGCACTCAATTGGCTCGTCTCTCCGGTATCCCGCAACAAGATGAGTAGGTATTGACAGCCGACAGAGCGCACACGTATTGACAGCCGACAGAACGCACACGCGTGAAGCAGGTAGAAGGCAAATGCCACAACTGACTTGCATGGTAAATTACCGTGCTTAAATAGCATTCAATATGTGTACTTGCATACTATTGGTTAATGGTTAACGTGGTTAAACGGCAATTTGCTTTTTTCTCATTGGTGCAACGTAAATAAATTTGAATTTAATTTACGCAATATGTCGGCGATTGATTTGTGTCGTTACAAATAATTCTAATATTTTAAAATTCAAGACACAGTTTTATTTCGGATGAAGCGGCTTTATTTAAGGATAAAATACAATATTAACAAGTTTCGCAACCCAGGTGTAGAACCGTTTGCAACTGTGGTTACATATCACTAGCAGCATTGCTCCTTTTTATTTAAACTGTAACGACACAAATTAATCGCCGACATATTGCGTAAATTAAACTCAAATTTGTTTACGTTGCACCAATGAGAAAAAAGCAAATTGCCAATTAACCACGTCTAACCACGTTTAACCAATAGTATGCAAGTACACATATTGCATGCTATTTAAGCACGGTAATTTACCATGCAAGTCAGTTGTGGCATTTGCCTTCTACCTGCTTCACGCGTGTGCGTTCTGTCGGTTGTCAATACGTGTGCGCTCTGTCGGCTGTCAATAACTACTCATCCTGTTGCGTCTTCCCTAAAGGAAAATTTCAAATTTTGGAAGCAGTGTGTTATTCTTGCTGTTGAAAATAATAATTCATTGGCACTAAAGGCCAACGGGGCCTCTGTTCGTCTTCCCTAAAGGAAAATTTCAAATTTTGGAAGCAGTGTGTTATTCTTGCTGTTGAAAATAATAATTAATTGGCACTAAAGGTCAACGGGGCCTCTGTTCGTCTTCCCTACAGGACAATTTCAATTTTTGGAAGGAGTGACGCTGTTCTGTGTTGAAATAATAATACATTGTCATCAAAGGCCAACGGGGCCTCTGTTCTTTTTTTCCTTTTGTACTGGACAATATCGAGCAACAGTGGAAGCTGTTTGTGGGTAAGCGTTTCGTTATATATTTATACATTTATATATACATTTTCATATTGCTTATAAATTTATGCTTTTAAGATCCCGTAAGATTGTTAAAATGTCAGGTCCAATTTTAGATATTGATGTTCCTGTTTGGGATGGAGATAGTGAGTTATTTTTTATGCGCGTAGACTCCGCTTTCTCCCCGTTTCCTGATTATGACAGTCATCAAAAACTGTCAAAGGTTTTTGCTAAACTACCTTCTGAATTGCAGCGACGGATTTATCCTAAGCTTGAGGCCATTAGGAAGCTACCTAATCCCATTTTGGGCCTACAAAACGAGGTAGAATCCTTGCTTGGACCCACTGAAACTGAGCAGATAATAAACAAATATGCGCAGTTAGATATGCCAAATCTTGGCCCCATAGAAATACTGAGGGAATTACGGAAACGTTGGTATAAAACCAACATTTCTGACCATGAGGCTAAGGTTGTTTTTATTAACAATCTTCCCCAAACATTAAAACTCTTTGCCAGACAGCTCCCCAACACTCTTCTATAGATGACTTATCTGAGAGATGTGAGTTAGAATATAGGGTTTTGGAACCCAAAGTGAATCCATCATCCTTTTCTTCACCCCGCAAGATGATAGAATCTCCTC